>JAFLJL010017384.1:46080-96080 GCA_018398815.1 Conus ventricosus | reverse complement strand
AAATAGAAAAACATCAATATGCAGATCTCAAAACTGTTTGTATCAATTTGTTTTTTAAAAGAGATTGCATTTGTGGCAATCTTGATGGCACCCGGCAGTGAGTTCCACAGCCGTACAGAACTGGGATAAAAAAGAATGTAAGTGGCTGTCAATATTTGATGCAGGTATGGTATAACACTGACTGCCACTCCTGGTGCTACTTTTATTCAATACTAGTTGTTCCATTGGAATATCAATTACTTTAGCTCTGCCTTTGAAAAAGGTGTTAAGTTTAATAAAAGCTCTTCTCTCTTCTAAGGGTTTCCATTCTAATTTCCTCATGTTCTTCCTAGTATTCCCCTTTTCTCTGATGTGGTTCCCTGTTACGAACCGTGCTGCTCTCTTCTGAATCTTTTCAAGGTTATCAATGTCCTTTAGAGGGTAAGGATCCCAAAACTGAGCAACCATATTCCAGTACTGGTCTAACCAGTGTTTTGTAGCAGTCGTCTTTAACCTTTTGGGGGCAGTCATTGATATTCCTGTGTAAGAAAGCTAAGATGTTATTTGCTTTCTTACATACTAAATTGTAATGTTCTTTCCATTTGAGACGACTATCTATAATCACGCCTAAATATTTTGCAGCATTAGTTTCTTTAAGAATAGTATTATGGATAGAATAATCTGATCTAATTAGTGAGCGTTTGTTACATATACGCAACACTTGGCACTTTTGAAGATGAAATTCCATTTTCCAAGTTCTTTCCCACTCTTGTAAAGCGTTTAGATCTTCTTGTAGAATGCGTGTATCATTCTTGCTTCTGATTGTTCTATATACTAAACTGTCATCTGCAAAAAGCCTTATAGTAGTTCCAGGAGAGAGATTTCTACTTATGTCATTTATATAAATTAAGAAAAACAAGGGCCCCAAGAACAGTTCCCTGTGGTACACCTGACAAGACTGGTTTACAATGGGATGACGACCCTTCCACAACAACTATCTGCGTTCTCCCAACGAGGAATGATCTAGCCCATTTTAGCAAAGAACCGCCAATGCCAATGTGTTCTAATTTAAGCAGCAGGCCCTCATGGTCAACCTTATCAAAGGCTTTAGAAAAAATCTAATAAAATTGCATCTATTTGCTGTCTGTTGTTAAGACAGTTACTAAAATCATTGAGAGTTGTTATAAGTTGAGTCTCACAACTCCTTCGCTGTCTAAAACCATGCTGGGCGTTATTTAAGAAATCATATTGTCAAAATGGTCCATTATGCTACTATATATTATGTGTTCAAGTAATTTAGCTGATATGGATGTAAGAGATACAGGTCTATAATTCTCTGCTTTTGTTTTGTCACCCTTTTTAAATAAGGGAACAATGCTCGCATCTCGCCACTCATCAGGTATTACTCCCTGGTCCAGTGAAGCTTGGTAAAGTAATTGGTATACCTCACTCAATTCATTGGCACATAATTTTAAGAGCTTGCCAGGAACGCCATCGGGACCAGTAGCTTTGTTTTCATTGATATTGGTCAGTAACTTAAATACTCCTGCTTTGTTTACTTTGATGTTTTGCATTTCAGGGAGTTTATCATCATCCTTTAGTCTAACGTTAATTAAAGGTTTGGGATTTGAGAAAACTGAACAAAACTGCTTGTTTAGTAAGTTTGCTTTCCCTTCAGGGTCCTGTATTAGGTTATTCTGGTTATTCTCAGGTCTGGAATCCCAATGTTGTCCTGTCTCTTACTCCTTATGTAAGACCATAATTTCTTGTTTTGATGATCACCTTCCGAAATCATCGAATTAACATAATTGGAGTGAGCAAGTCTACATTCTCTCTGACACCTTCTCTTAATATGTTTATACCTAACCAGTAATCTTTCTGAATTAGGATGTAGTTTCAATTTCTTAAAGAAACGATGTTTCCTTCTCAACAAACGTTTAGTTTTAGTAGTAATCCATGGCGGGTGGTTCTTGCTTGAAGTTATTTTAGTAGGTATGTTGTCATCCATAATAAATTCCAAATTAGTTTTTATACACTTCCAAAGATCACTGACATTATCTTTAACACTATGGGACCTCAAAAAAAGACGACTGAAATTATGAGTATCCCTGCGCAATTTTGGTAAATCTGCTTGGTTCCAGAGTCTGATGGTACGTTTAGGGGGTTTTCTTCGAAAGGGTTGAAAGTTACTCTCTAAAAGAACTATGTCATGATCACCCAGGCCTGCAATTAATTCCTGATTGCCTAAAGCGCCTGGACAATTGGTAAAAAATAAATCCAGGAATGCCTTACCACGAGTTGGTGATTCAACTGACTGTACTAATCCAAGGTCTTTGGTGGCATCAAAAAACTGAGTATTAATATCTTTACTGTATTGATTGCCAAGTATGGCATCTTCACCCCAATCAATATCTGGTAAATTAAAGTCTCCACCAATCCATAATATTGCCTTCCTATTGGCCAAAACAATGTTAGAAATGTCTCTGCAAATAGACAAACATACATTTTCATCCGAGTCTGGAGGTCTGTAAACTGATCCAACAATGACAGGTCTCTTATTCTTGAAATTAATCCTACAAAATAAACTTTCACTATTTTTGCCTTGATATAAAAACTCACTGGCTAAATTCTTCCTAATGGCAATCAAGACTCCCCCACCTCTTTTTCCAAGTCTGTCCTTTCTATAAATATCAAAATCCTCCATTAAAAGTTCACTACTGGATGTTCCAGTTTCTAGCCAAGTTTCTGTTCCAATTACAACATCAATGTTTTTTTCAGTGACTAAATTACTGAGTTCTTCCTTTTTCTTAATAAGAGATTGAAAATTTACGACTATGCATTTAAGTTTATCTTTTTCTCTTAATGATTTAGGGTTCAGTTGCACTTATGATTTGGGATTTTATCAGTTTTAGAATCAGGGGTGGATGCAAACTTAGGACAAAAATTTCAAGTTTTCTTTTGGGAATCGGTCTGGTGAGATAGGGTCAAAACGGTTGCTTTCTGAGCTGCAGTTTTCACTAGAATCCTCAAAAAGTCTTGAACTAAAGTTTGGAAGCCCGCAGGTAAAACAAGTCCATGATATATCACTATTGCATAATGCTTCATAAACTGCTGAATTCATTAACATACATTTAGTGTGATACCATGAATTGCAGACGTCACAGGCAACTGCTTTATGTTTCCATGTGACTCTCAAATTGCAAAACTCCGCATGGATATTTTACTTTGGTGGACGGACCAGGATTGAGTTCAATGTCTCCTGATAGGATAAGGCTTAAAAACCATAATTTAACTCCTCTATGTCTAACTCTTTTAATCAAACAATTCCTTATCACTGTACTATTTCTGATGTTAATTGAAATCAGGGGTCCTCCTACTAATACCACCACCACCACTACCACCACCACTACTGCTACTACTACTACTACTACTACTACCACCACCACCACCACCACCACTACTACTACTACTACTACTACTACTGTCACTTGTATGCTCGACAAAGGTGACGGACAAAACATGAACTCTGACAAGATGGAAATTCCGCATGTTTTCGACAATAAGACATGAGAAAAACAAAGGGGAAACGCACTTCTTCATTGAGACGATCGCAAAGCGGCGACGGACCAAGAGCGGTTGCGTATTGGTGCTAAATCTTCATTTAACTGAAAACGTCGAACATGTCTGGCGTGAGTGCTTACTATCTGGATTGTTTAGAAATCCATTAGCAGGTTTATCAAACTCAATGATCGTGTTCACGGGGATGGGCGCGTCGTGTCCGGTGTCGTTCGATCACGCTGATCGTGGCAAACAACGGGCACAACACGATGTGCGGTGTTCTTCCTTGTCTTGCAGGAAATACACACCTCTCCGTCGTTGTAGCATTGGATAGATTGGTTGTGTTGTATTGTGTTGGGTTAAAACTTAACTAATTGAAATAAGGTTGTCATGGGTATGGAATATAAACTGAAAACCAAAATGGGTGGGGAAAATGGCTGCCAATGATTTGGGTTGAAAGTAGGCCTAGGCCTAATCGTTCACGTCAAATATTAGCCTGGTGTCTTATTACCCAAATAGAAAACAAAGATCGAGAAGTAGCGGGGTCGCGATGTGATCTCCGAAAGCTTCTTCTTCCTAAAATACTGGTTCACTCAAAAACGAGTAGGTCACCTGTGGAAGGAGAACGGACGATGTGAATTGGGAATTAAAAAAAAAAAAAAAAAAGCAAAAGGAAATGAAGAAAAGTGAGATGTGTGCGAATGTCAGTGTGTAGTGTGTGAGTCTCTGGTAATTATAATGATATAGAAGGGGGAAACCGCTTTGCGGGAAGACATTGTAAAATGTAATGTACAATTAAAGCAGAGTGCTTTTTAAGAGGGGAACATTTTACTTGTCTGTGGATTAGATATTTACCATAATTGATAGTGATTAGCAAATAATTTTTACGGTTTCTTGCACAATTGATTTTAGCTCCTGTTTACTAAGTAAAGTTATTAAGATTTCCATAACCCCTCTTTGGAGGCAGGCGAGACTGGAGGGGTGGTGGTGGTGGAAAGAAAAGAAAACTAAACCCCTTTCAGCCCCTCCTTTCAGCCTTTCCTGCTGGCCTCTTTGTGGTAATCTGAACGAAGAAAGGATGTTTAACTTAAATTTGAACTGCACAGAAATCATTTTACCAAAAGACAAATAAATTCACATGCTTGCTGACAAATAATTGTGTTGCATTATATTACAATTTCATGCAATATGATGTGCTTTCAGACATCATACTATGGGTTTGTATGCTTTGGACATCCTCCCCTCTCCTGCCCTTTTCTTTTTTTTCCTTTTTCTCCCTTTTTTTAACGTGAAGTCAGGGTACTTAATTTTAACTCTAATATATAAAGAGCTATTCTTCCAAGAATTTCAGCCCTGATGTGGCCCTTTGCGGTCGGCTGGGCTATAAGCAACATTATCTTATCTTCCAAGAATTTTTTTTTGGAGGGGGTGGGGGTGGGGAGAGGAGAACTCAAACACACACATACACACCCTTCACACAGTTGAAACAAAATCAGTTGTGGGGAGATGTTTGGATACATGGTGTCTGCAGAGTAGGGGGATGCAGCTCTGCAGGTAGTGTAGCCTCTCTTTCCACGTCCATCCATCATTTTGTTTTTCAAACATTTTTAATTTTCTCAATTGTAAGTCAAGGCCCAGCCCCACTGTGGGCAAACTTGCTACAGCATGCCAGGGGCAAAGTGGTCTTCGTTCAGCTTGTGTGTATGACATTAACTGTTCTATTCAAGCTTTCAGAGGAAAAGAGGGGAAATTAAAAAAAAAAAATCAACTGCCTATAATTTCTCAACTTTAATAACGAGACAGATAATGTGGCAATTGATCATATTTAAATATTTGGCCAATATTGTAGGCCAGTAGATTGTACACAGGTGGAAAGGCTTGCGTCACGGGATTCAGGGTGGTCGGTAGCAATATCGCTTTGGCGTACTATTCATATGGAAACAATGCAGGATGTGTTACACACACAATGTGAATTGATTCATCTACTTGCATACTCCCCATATTATTTATTGTTCATGGTCCCTGTAATGCATACCATTAGACAACAGCAACAAAGCATGTCAAGAACACATCTTCGTTTTCCCTAGCTGGCGAGGACACAACAGTTTCCATTAAAAAAAATTAACATTTCAAAACTATTAACTCTGAGAATTGTACAGTTCTAAAAAACGAAAATCATAGTGCTGCACATGTACACATGGGTAAATTATAACAGTAAACAATTTCTGGCCTTGCTCACAAAAAAACCCTTGCTAAACCCTTGCCTAAACTTCAAGTTGTCACATAAAATGGAACAGTTAAAAAAGAATGGCTAAATGGGCACTTTTTCTCTTAACTTTCTAAATCATGGCAACCTAAGCATCACCAGGAAGAAAACAATCACCTTTTGGCAACTATGACATCAGCTGCTCAAACAACACTGGTTTTACACCAAACAGCTATTTAGGAAAACAGATTATCCCAGACCGAATCTTTGATTCCCCACAATGACTTGAAACCCATTAAACATCTTCAACCAGTCTTAGTTTTCATGCTGAAGGGAAGCTGGTATTTGTGATGATTAAAACAACATATACCAGAACACCATACCATTCTTGTTACGAAGTTCACTGGATTGTTTTACAGAATCATGGTCAAAGAGCATTTAACAAATTTTAAGCTGAATAACGCAGACCAAAGTGGCCACACGAAGAAGGAAAGAAAACTGAACAGTAATGAAATGTTTGATACAGCAGAAACATGCAAAACAAACTTAAGACAACACATGCAGGAGAAAACGAGAGATCTGATAATCAGATGCCAAGTTTGTTTTTCTTCTGTTGGAGCCATACTGAGTGCCTGAGGACTACAGGACTCCTCAGCGTTGATGCGAAATTCACCAAACGGCTGAGAAACAGGCTATACTGCTGGACTGTCCTTAGAGATACCAAACAGTTCTTCCTGAACTGATGGTTGTAAAATCACAGGAACCAAAGATCTCGGCTTGGGGACAGGGGGCATAATGACAAGCCATTCAGTGTACCAAGTCCCTTCCGGTTCCAGCATACTTACCTGCCCCTTTCTCAGAAGATGCTTCCATAATTCTAAGCGGCTTTGTATCCAGGGGCAGGCAGTACCACTGGATATTTGAGCAAGTCACCTCTGGGCTTAAAGTGCCCCAAAGGCTTGATGACAAGCGGACAGCCTTGTTGCCCAGGTACAAAGGTTATCACAAACATCCTTTTGATCCATAATCTTGGATTTTGTGTCGCCCACGATACTGCTGGTGACACACAACAAAATTCCTGAAACTCGAATCTGATGAAAACTCACCTAAGACGAAAAAAAAATCCAGAATTTCAATATTTTGATAAAAAACTGTGGTGTTTGAAGGGTCATTTTTGAATAGGATGATGAAGAGTCATAGAACAAAGCCCAAATCATGTTATGGGGATACTGGCAATGACAAGTATAGAAAATGCGTTTTCATTATAAACCCCACATTTGTTGTCTGAAACATGGAAAAAGCCAAAGCTGTTCCTTTTTCTCTCCGTGCACCCTCTTCATCCACTGTTTCCTGAATTTTGACCCCAAAGGGTTGGCAGCTTTGTGCTCCTTCCTTGTGGCAGCAGACAGCTGAAGAGGCTCCCCTGCTTTGTCATGGGCCACCGTCGGTCCGGCCAAGGCTCAAGGAGCCAGCGAGTTGGTGTGACTTCTTGCCATTCCTGAACCTTCTCTCCACAAAAAACATGTGAAGGAGAAGATAGAAACATCAGTTAGAAAAGTAAACCCAGTAGTGGGGCTAACAATTGTGCGCATGGACTAACTCTAGCCGAGCGAGCAATCTCTTCTGCCCAACCAAAAGTGTCTTTGGCAGATTGTGTATAGTTTGGGTTGAACCTTTCCTGCCGACTATTGTCAGCAGAGTTCTATGGTGTGGTGTGAGTCTTGAGCTCGTAGTGTTCCCACAATTTGGCAGTCATGTCACTTCAGAACATCTCCCCTGATCTGAGTGAATTCACAGCAGGACGAACCAGATTTTGATTTGCATGATACAGTGTATACTTTGATTTTTTGATTTACTGGCAAAAGAAAGGAGGTGACAAGTACATGCATGAATTTGGAGAAATTTTTAAGCTTGGAAAATTGAAACTAAATGGATGAATCCTGATGTCGGAAAACACGTTAGGCAGCACAGGGAAAAAAGGTTTTCTTTGGCATTGTGCCATGGAAAGCCATCTCAAGCAGAGGTAGATAGCATGTCTTCTATCTGTTGTTCCTACATCAAGTGAATCAATACTTGAGAAAGTACTAAAGTAAAAAAAAAGAATAAAAAGGGGGAGAAAAATTTTAGACCCAAAATCCCCCCCCCCCCCCCCCCCCCAAAACAACCACCACCACCTCTACTACCAACAAAACACAAACAACCCCCTTGAGACACGCAGAAAAATCAAAAAAGGGAACCCCCAACCACAACACAAAACCCCAAAACACACACACAAAAAACAAAAACACCCCAACCCCAAAACACACACCCCACACACACAAAAATGCTCAAAATTCCACACATGCACCACATGCGCACCCCCCTTTTTCTGTCCCCTTTTGGGTTTTCCTACATCTTCCAAGCACATCGGGGATCAAGTAAAATCAATACATGAAAAAGAAACTAAAAAAAAAAAAAAAAAGGGGAGAGAAATTTAGAACAAATGCACTCCCCCCCCCAAAACAAAAAAAACCACCCCTCCCCACCTAGCACACACACACACACATAGCCCAAAAGGCATACCCACACGCACAAAAAACACACTTCCCCAAAAACACACATATGAAACCCAAACACACCAAAATACCCCCCACCCCAATAAAAAACCCCCACACACACAACCCCACACACATACACCCACAACAAAGACACGACATACACAAAACCACACACACATCCCTTCATACACACACATGCACAAAAAACCAGGGTGAAACACATATCCGCATGCACACCCACACACACACAAAACACACACCCCACACCCACCCCACACACAAATATTCCCCGGCCCCAAAAAACATATCTAAATGATAGAAAATCAAAACACCCCTTTTGTGATTCAAATCCCCTTGAAAAAAATTTAAAAGCTCCCCGAATACAAAAATTAAATAACAAGAGACTTGAGTAAAAGGGAAAAAGATAAAACAGAAATTTGTTCCTAGTGAACAGGAACAAACGGGAAAAAGAAATGCCTTTTTTTTAAACTGACGCTATCAATTCCAGGAGCTTGCTACGCATAAAAAAACCAAATAAATACACAAAAAAAGGCCCAAAAGATAACAAGAGTTTTTTAGCAATAAATCCGTTTAAAATGGTGCTTTGTTGTAAATTTGGGGAAAGCAAGTTTTTAAAAAAAGGGGACAAATAAATTATGTTTTTGCGGGCCTTTTTATGCTTGCAGGAAAAAGGGAAAATATTTCCCTGTAAAAAAAAATATGGTACAACAAAAACAGATTAATAACAAAAGGTTTTTTATTTTATACCATTAATGTATGGTTTAAAAGGGGCATTTTACACTTACGGATCGGGTTTTTAACTTTTTTTGGTAACACCCTTTCCCCCTTTTCCCTTTTTTGGCGGTTTTTTCCCATGCTTTAAAAAATTGTCGTCTTGCAAACTTTGCTTTTTTTTCATCTCCAAGAATAAATTTGGGAAAATGCCAATTTTGCGACTCTTGTGAGCCTTTAAAGCAAAGAAAAATTTTTAAAAATCCCTTTCTTAGAAAGCCAAAGAGGGGGTAGTAAAACAGAGTTTGGGAAAAAATATTTAACTAGGTTAAAATTCAATTCTGAGGGAAACTTCTGTTGGTGTTTTTGAGGGGTATTCCAGACTTTCACAGAGCTGGGCAGGGAAGGGATGGGGAGGGGGGGGGGGGGGGGGGGGGGGGGGGGGGGGGGGGGGGGGGGGGGGGGGGGGGGGGGGGGGGGGGGGGGGGGGGGGGGGGGGGGGGGGGGGGGGGGGGGGGGGGGGGGGGGGGGGGGGGGGGGGGGGGGGGGGGGGGGGGGGGTAAAAAAAGGGGAAAGTTTTGTGTTGTGTGTGTGGTTTTGAAAATCTGCATTCTTTTCATATTTTTCCCTTAAAAGTCAACACAACAGGGGTTAAAAACCCGTGTGTGTGTTTGTGTGTGTGTGTTGTTTGTGTTTGGGGTGTTTTGTGTGTGGGGTTTTGGGGTGTTTTATTAAATTGCAATGCCAAAAAAACCTAAACATCAATTTTTTTTTCAAATTGGGGAAAGATAAATGTCTCAAAAAATAACAAATTTCCACTTGCTTTTCACCCCAAACCTTTTTCCCTCTTTTTTGGTGCTTTTGAAAAATTTTTATAAATAAAAAAAAAAGGGGACTAGGACGAAGATTTGGGTTTATCAAGTTTTAAGTAAAAACCCTTTCCCCAAAACTCGAGGGAAAAGTTTCATGAAATTTTAAAGCTTCAGATACTGTCACCAAGATGGATTTAAAAGAAAAAACTCTCTAAAACCCGTCCTTGCATCTAAGCACAAAATGAGGCAGTAATTTTTAAAGGCCCCAATTAAAAAAAGGGTTTTATATATTCAAACAGGACTTGATGTTCCATTTTCCCCCTTTAGCCAGAGAAGGGGAAAAGAACCATAGTCTGAACATCACAAAGCCAGAATTTTAAGTTAAATTTAACAAACTTACAACTTAAAAAAAAAATTTTTTCTCACACCCACAAAACAGGGTTTTACATGTGCCACTTTCAAACCCAAAATTTTCTTTCCTTCCCGTTATGTCTTTTGGGTTTCCCCAAAACCACCGGGCCCAAAAAGACCACAAATTCCAAACCCCTAAGTATTACAGAAAACCCCCCGGTTGCAGAAAAATTATTTACTGACCCTTTTGTCCGTGGAATTTTTTGTAAAGCTGGTTTTGGGAGATGCTGGGAAAGGGGGCAGCATCCCCGCGTATCCTTCATCCCGAAAGAAAGGACTCAAACATTCAGTGGTTCCCTGAAAAACAGGAGCAGGTGCAGACTGTAAAAACCTTAGCAAACGGCTTTGGGAAAAGGTTTTGGGGGGAAAAAAAAGTTCAAAAAAAAGGGGTTGCATATGTCCCCCTACATTTGTAGCAAAATGTGCCCAGCCCAGCCCCCAAAGGAAAGAAAATGTATTTTTGGGGGGAAAAAAACTTTACACTGATTAACACCAAGCTTGTGTCGGGACAAATCCAGAAGAGTTTGTTGTTTTGGTAACTTTATCTCCTTATTACAGTAAGTATGAACATTTAAACCTGAACCTGAAAGCAAAATAACGTCATCATACTAATGATAGCAGAAATGAAGCTTTTAAGTCAAGCAAACAAACAACAAAAAAGAAGAAAAAAAAAAAGGAAAAGAAAAATCTATACATCTAACCATTTAACTTTGTGAAATATGTTTGTGAAGTGTTCGTGTATCTGTCTATTTTGCTGTCTTTGTGTGTAAGTCAATTTGAGTTGATATTGTTTATAGCTCAGTTGACCACAAATGACCATATCAGAGCTTGTGCATGTGTGTGTGTGTGGTGTGTGGTGTGTGTGTGTGTGTGTGTGTGTGTGTGTGCGCGCGCGTAACTACCAGTCAAAGCAGTCTTGGAGCTAAAATTTTAATTTGTATTTGAAAACCAGTTTCTTGAAAATCTTGGAGGTATCAGTCTCGCTCTCGCTCACACACACACACACACACACACACACACACACACACACACAAAACACACACACACACACAACACACACACTTTATTTATGATCATCTCACATACACACCACACACACACACACACACACACACACACACACACACACACACACACTATTATAATCATTACACACATACACTTTATTTATAACCCCATTTAAATGGGTCCATTTATTAAATTACATTCTTAAACACTTTTTAATGAATACAAGTGCTTACATATTCCCACGCTTGCTCATGCACACAGGGTGCATGCACTTTACATACACTACAAGCACACATCACGCACACACACACACTTAAGAAAACCCAAAAAAATGCTTGGACACAGATGTATATTTAAGATCTTTCAAATGGCAATTCAATAGTCATAAAAGAACTTGCAGTTGCAGCCCCTTCTTTTACATGCTTTCCTCACCTCACACTGACTTGAACATGCATACGCAAATTGAATATGAGTGCTGCATACAAAAGTAGTTGGGTTTGTTGAGTAGCTGGCCACCCTACCTCAGTTTCAGATGTATTATTACCTAAACTTGTTACCAACCACCCTGGGCTCTCTCAGGACTGTCACCACAAAGAGGAGCAAGATACCTGTCCTGAGAATAAACCAACAATGGAGATAACTCTGTACAAAGTGCACATCATCGCATGATCAGACAGCCCTGATGTGGCCCTTTGCGTCGGCTGGGCTAAAGCAACATTATCTTATCTCGCATGATCAGAAGCTAAACTATTGCCATCTCTAAGGCTGTACAAAATGTACACAAAGCAAGATGGCTAAACTATTGCCATCTCTAAGGCTGTACAAAATGTACATCAAAGCATGATGGCTAAACTGTCGCTATCTTTAAGGCTGTAGTAAAAGTATATCAGGGCATGATAGCTAAACTGTTGCCATCTCAAAGGCTGTACAAAATGTACATCAAAGCATGATGGCTAAACTGTTGCTATCTTTAAGCGTAGCAAAAGTTTATCAGGGCATGATACCTATACTGTTGCCATCTCTAAGGGTGTACAAAATGTACAACTGAGCGTGATAACTAAACTTTTGCATTTCATACGCCACACAAAATGTACGTCAGGTCATGATATCCAAACTGTCGCCATTTTACACAGCTGTAGCAAAATGTATATTATGGCATAAATGCCAGACTGTTGCCATTTCTAAGGCTGTACAAAATGTACATGTGGGCATATTAGCTAAACTGTTGCCATTTTACACAGCTGCACAAAATGTGCATCAGGTCATGATAGCTGAACTGTTGCCATTCCTAAGGCTGTACAAAATGTACATCGGACATGATAGCCAAACTGTTGGCTTTTCTAAGGCTGTAACCAAATGTACATCGGGGCAATGATGCCAAACTGTTGGCGTTCCAAAGGCTGTACCAAATGTACATCGGGCATGATAGCCAAACTGTTGGCGTTCCAAAGGCTGTACAAAATGTACATCTGGGCGTGGTAACCAAACTGTTGCCATGCCTAAGGCTGTACAAAATGTACATCTGGGCATGGTAACCAAACTGTTGCCATACTTAAGGCTGTACAAAATGTACATCATGGCATTTTAGCCAAACTGTTGCCATACCTAAGGCTGTACAAAATGTACATCAGGCGTGGTAACCAAACTGTTTGCCATGCCTAAGGCCGTACAAAATGTACATCAGGGCATGGTAACCAAACTGTTGCATACCTAAGGCTGTACAAAATGTAACATCATGGCATGGTAACCAAACTGTTGCCATACCTAAGGCTGTACAAAATGTACATCAGAGCGCAGTATCCAAACTGTTGCCATACCAAAGGCTGTACAAAATGTACATCAGGGCATGATAGCCAAACTGTTGCCATACCTAAGCTGTACAAAATGTACATCAGGGCATGATAGCCAACTGTTGCCATACCTAAGGCTGTACAAAATGTACAACATGGCATGGTAACCAAACTGTTGCCATACCTAAGGCTGTACAAAATGTACATCATGGCATTTTAGCCAAACTGTTGCCATACCTAGCTGTACAAATGTACATCAGGGCATGGTAACCAAACTGTTGCCATACCTAAGGCTGTACAAAATGTACATCATGGCATGGTAACCAAACTGTTGCTATAGGCTAAGGCTGTACAAAATGTACATCAGGGCATTTTAGCCAAACTGTTGCCATACCTAAGGCTGTACAAAATGTACATCAGGGCATGATGAGCTAAACTGCCAACCTTAAGGCAGATAACACTGTGTCATGCCTCGGCCCAGCCATCCCGCTAGCTCTGTCGCCCACAGTTCAGTCAGATGACAGTAAAGGGATTCAGTGTGATTAAAGCTGCATCAGAGAACACAGAGCAGGAAGGGACAGTCTCTCGCTGCTGCACAGAAGGGTCAAATGGAGTAAGATATAAGTGTTTTATTTCAATGTCACTCGAGCAGCACACAGCCTTGTAGCTGTCTGACAGACTGCCTTCTCCGTGGCACACAAGGCCAGCTTGCCACTTCAGGCTCTCAGAAGAGAAAAGAAAAAGAATTTGAAGTCCTAGCCTTTGATCACCACTGTATCTAATTCAAGTCAAGAGGCCAAATTGATTGGACAAGTTCTGAAATGGCCAATATTGATTGGACAAGTTTTGAATTGACCACTCATGTTTCAGTACCACCTGACAGTGTGTATGCTACAATAGTTATTCTGTTACTAAACAGGAGGGATGATGTCAAAACCACTGACGGCTCTCAGAATGGGCGGAAGTGGGTCTGAGAACAGTAATATTTGTGCCACACAGAAGCAAGTGCACCCTCTAACACAATGAAAAACATCTTTTGATTGTTGATTGATAATTCATTTATTATCATAATTTTTCAAAAGTAAATAGCGCTGTAGCAGGACATTAGTGCCCATTCCAGTGATTAAACTCTCACCAACTAGTTGCTGATTAAAAAGAAATGTTAGGGTGCTGCTGTGGAGGGGAGGGGTGGGGTGGGGGTGGGGGGGCTGGTAGCAGAGTGCCAAGAGTCTTAACCACTGAAGTGGGACAGAAGGTGAGAGTGAAAAAAAAATTGTTACTAGAGGAAACAAAAAGTTCAAAACCTTGAACAAGGTAGGCAAATGGACCATAAAATATTGGACGATAGTTGAAAATGAGGTGAAAGAAAAAAGAAAAAAAAAGAGAGAGCCAAAAAAGTGACAGAAAAGAAGAAATTACCCAAATTTCTGAGAGATGGGGGATGGCTGACCTTATTGTAATTCAAGTGATTATGAATACTTGAAGGAATACAGGGTGTAGGAAAATTAACTGAATATAAAACCGATATGTCTTTTCTTCTTTTTTTTATTTTTAAAATAGATGCTTTTCTGAAAAGCCTATGAATTTAAGTCCTTTTAAATAAAATGCTGTTTAGACGCGTTATGCATGTGCGAGAGGCCTCGGCGAATAGAGTTTGAAGGCTTGTTTTCTAAGCAGAACTTGATAAAAAAGAATCTCTTCAGAAGAAAAAAAGAACAAATGCTGAAAATGAGTTGCTGGAAAAAAATCCGTTTCAGCAAATGCTTTGCTTCATAGCTTTTTACATCACTTAAAGATGATTTCTAATGTATTTTATATTGAAAGGAGTCAAACATACTGATCAGATATTGTGCTCAGTAAGGGCATTGTAGCTGGCATCCTGAACACCACTAAAGTGACTTGGAGCAGTGTACTGTCTCTGGTAGATTGCCTCATGACGACCAGATATTGACTGTTCCCTGTGGATTGCCTCTGGCTGTGGCTGGAATGGCGCATGGTGCAGTGCCACTGAAGTAGCACTGAAAAGGAACCCCCCCTCCCCCCAGCCCTCATAAAAAAGTCTGAAATGTGCATTTCAGAATATCAGAATTATTGTTTAGAGTACACAAACAATGTCCATATTTCTGATTAAAAAAGAATATGAGAAAGTTTGGTAAGTGATGAGATCAATAAGTGTATAGAAGCGCAACTGTGCTTTATACAATGATATGTAAAATTTCATGTCGTAGTTTGTCATGTCCATTCTGAGGCTTTTGTATCCAAATGTGGAACATGTAGATTTGGTTTGTTTTTGTGTGTGTGTGTGTGTGTTGTGTGTGTGTGTGTGTGTGTGTGGTGTGTGTGGTGTGTGTGTGAAAGATCTTTCCTCTTCAGCGTGTTGCCAAGTGTGTTCCAGCATCATGGCCATTTTTCTGTTTCCAGTCTAGAAACATCACTCACATATGTCCTTTTGATTATTGATGTGAATATAATGCTTTCCAGAGTCATGATTGTCTTCCTTGTTGACTGTGATTTCCAAGGATGCGAATGTCCAGAATTTATGCCTGATAGCACAGAAAAATAGAATTTTGGGGTTTGTGGGAAAAATTGGGGTCATCTACATATATTTCTTTTGGTAAGAAATAAGCATATTTATTCCCCAACTACTCGTACTATAAAATTTTCCATCTGGGTAAAGTTGAAAGTAAAATAGATCTAAGTCACACACACACAGACACACACACACACATACACACACACACACACGCGTGCGCACACACACACACACATGCACACATCTATCTATCTGTATCTGTGTGTGCCCCACACCGTATCATCAGTTTTAGATTCATATATGAAACTAACTTGCACAACCTGCAGAGATTTACTGCCTATAAAGGCTAGTCTTTTTGGAATATTTTTTCCCTCTTTAACCACTGTGGTTTCTCCCCCAAGTATGGCTTCCTCCTCTTAAATACCCACTTTTAATGATTTGTGGAGGCTGTGTCCAAGAGGTTTGTGTAAATGTAAAAATAGAACTGGAATAGAAGAGGGAACCCAACAACAATGGATTGTATGCTTAAAACAGTTTGAGCCCTAACAAAGAAATAGAAAATTCCAGACATGCTATTTATCTTGGTCTGCAAAAAATTAAAGCCCCGAAACAAGTACCATATTCTATGGAGCTATTCTATGTAATGTATTTAAATGTAATGTATATGAACATTTGTAAATCATGCAGACATGCTATTTATCTTGGTCTGCAGAAAAATTAAAGCCCCGAAACAAAGTACCATATTCTTATGGAGCTATTCTATGTAATGTATTTAAATGTAATGTATATAACATTTGTAAATCATGTAGGTGATGTTCACCTTCGATGCCATCTTCCTCCATCCCATTTTTTTTTTAATCAAGATTTTTTTTTATTCATCAAATCTTTATCACAGGAGTTTTCACAAGTGAAGAGAATTGTTTCCCTTGATTTGTTTTTTCTTTGCTATTTGATTATTCAGTGTAATGTGATGTTTTGTTACTTTAGTGCTTTTCAGTTAAAAAGGAATTGATGATTGATGGTTACAGAAAGTGGCGACCAAGCTGTTCATCGGAAACCTTCCAACTTCTGCAGAAGGGAAGATCTGCTGGAAAAGTTTGAGAAGTTTGGCAATGTTGTTGAATTTGACATTGTCAGCAACTATGGCTTTGCAGTAAGTACATACCTGCTGTTAGTTCATTTTGAAATTAATGATGGTTTTGCATGCGCGGCTGATTTATCATGCTAAGTGTGGTTGGAGTGAGGGGGATTGGGTGGGGGTGGAGAACAGCTGCGAGAAGCTCCATTTGTCCTTAAACAGGTCAGTTTGAATACTCTGGGAACTGTAAAAAAAATGGTCTTTTTGTTGGATAATGAAGCTGTTTTTAATAGTCAGTCTCTTGACGCAGTTCTCAGTGGCAACAGTGTTGTTGTTGTTTATATAGAAATGCATTGATCACAGAGAGAGAGAGAAAGAGAGAGAGAGGGGGGTGGGTGGGGGTGAGGGGGTGGTGGAGAATGAACTGAATCTGCTCTGACAATAATCAACATAAAGGTTACATTTCTTTACCACTTCTGTTTCAGCGAGTTGTTTTTCCTAAACATGAAATTAATGTATGGAGGAAGACTGGGCGTTAGCAATTTGGAATGAAGTTCCACTTTGCAGGTGTGAACTGTTGGTGGCAGAGCGATGCGCATTCTGTGCGCATTGACTGTAAGATAGTTGAGCCACAAGACCACCAATGAGGTTCTGCAGCACAGTGTTTGACCTTGACCTCACTGTAATGTGCCTAACACACAGATGCCAAGGAATACCCAACAAGAAATTGGCAGCAAAATCTGACGACTGGAGGAAAGATGGGAGGGGGTTGATGAAGGAGGGAGAAGACAAGCATGTCCTTATCCTAAATATTCAGCTGTTAAAAAACTGACCACATGAGTGGAGGAACAGAGAGAGCCAAGAAGGAGATGGAGATTGAGGGGGGAAGATGTAAAGATACTCTTCATTGTAACTGCACGTGTCAAACAGTGGCTGTTCAAACAGCTCTATTATGAGAAGGGGCATGCGCACATGCAAAAGCATGTGTGTGCGTGCGTGTTTGTGTGTGTGTGTTTGTACGCATGCGCACGTGTGTGTGTGTGTGGTGTGTGCGTGTGTGTGTGTGCGCGCGCGCGTGTGTGTGTGTGTGTGTGTGTGTGTGTGTGTGTGTGTGTGTGTGTGTGTGTGTGGTGTAAGTTACTTACGGGGGTTGGCTGTTAGAGGGATAATCTATCAGTGGCATCTACACACACAGTTGTGTTTCGGTGGGTGGGCCAATGTAGTCTTGCAGGGGAGTGTTATTCTGATGGCTGGCTGGTCGCGCATACAGCAGACAGCCCTGTCTTTGGCAGTAGTGCTGCTGTTTCGCTAATTAATTAATGCAAGCTACTCTGATTTGGAGAGTGTTGATGGTTTGGAGAGTTTGAGTGTGAAATTTGGGAACCATAGATAATGTGTACTGAATGGCAAGCCACTGTGGGCTGCCGTTTTTTTCTTGAACTTGTCCTAGGGATAGCATGTAGAAACCGTTGTGAAGACGATGGGCTTGACGTGTCACACTGTGGTGATGGGATTTCTTTCAGCACTTTGAGAAGCCCGAGGAAGCACAGGCGGCGGCTGATGCACTGAATGGCGCCACCTACAATGGAAACAACCTGAGAGTGGAGGTCAGTGGATAACCGTCTGCAGTTTACTCTGTCCTTGTACCTGGGGTTGTGGGTAGGATTCTCCCCATCCACTTGCCTCATTGTCCGTCGCATCCTTCTGCTGCAGAAAGTGATGGCCCATGGTTTTCTTAAGTGCTTGAGCCTAAATCTGGCAGGATGACGTTAGAGCATTGTGGATTAATTTTATTTGTATTGCTTTTTGGTGGCAAGCGTGGACTATGTAACCATGCCCAAGTATTTCGATTTGTGGCTCTCACGTAGATAACATGCGCAGTCATCCACAGAGTGGGAACTTTTAAGTGTATCCAGAAGCATGATTTAACTTATGGATTCTGTTTGACAATTTCTAGATACTCACATTTTCTTTCTTTGTTGTTCTTGTTGTGAGGTTATTTATTGGATTTGTCCTGCTGCTTATGTTTCAGGATGAGGTTTTGCTTCCAGTTTCTTGGTGGCATCCCCCATGCTGCCAAATATATTTGCTTTAAATTAAGTATCGTAATTCATTATAAGAACTTTGCAAAAAATTTATATGTTATACAGATGGCTATAACTGATTGAAATGCAGTGATTAAGTTTTTTGCTGTGAAAATGAAAAAACGTGGCGTCTCTGGCTGTGGTCGTGTAGCTGAACAAGTGGCATGGGTGTAGTGCCTTTTTAATGGCACAGAAGATGAAAGAGAGAGAGAAAAAATATAGGAAAAAGAATAGTCCATCCTGGCACTTTGGCAGTGCATGATTCTTCTGAAGAGGAATGCAGTCCTGATAAATGTCTGTCAGTTTTGTGGATTGTTCCATTTTGCAGATGTCACACAGCAAGGTACGGCAGAAACCTGGCATGGGGGACAGAGAAGGCTGTTACCGATGTGGCAAAGAGGGGCACTGTGAGCAGTGTTTGTTGTGGTGTCATTCGACGACCAGTGTATGTAGTCTGTACATACACATGTTAGACTGTGTCAGGTTGAGTTCATCAGTGATGAGCATATCCATGTTTGTCATGCTGAAGGAATTCACTGCAGACAAGGAAATTCTTTGACTGATCTAATTGATTTCAAAGAGCAGACGGTGCTGAGATGGAGTGGGGTGGGATCGTTTTTTTTTTCTTCCTGCAGGTCATTACTGTTTGTGGACGGCTCTCCCTGCCTGTCTCTGTTTTCCTCTACCGTCATCCATTGTTTGTCTTCCATTTTCTGTGACCCATTTTCTGCCTGCTTTTGTTCTGACAGTTCTTTATATGGTTTTCTCTTGTTGCAATTAAGAACATGCCATACAGAACACCAGGTGTGCATTCCGCAGTGTCTATTTGCCTTCATGGCTTTTGTGTGTGTGTGTGTGTGTGTGTGTGTGTGTGTGTGTGTGTTTCAGTGACACACCTCTGTGTGTGTGTGTGTGCATGTGTGTGTGTGTGTGTGTGTTGTGTGTTGCAGTGACACTCCTCCGTTGTGTGTGTGTGTGTGTGTGTGTGTGTGTGTGTGTGTTTCAGTGACACTCCTCCTGTGTGTGGGGTGTGTGTGTGTGTGTGGTGTGTTTCAGTGACACTCCTCCGTGTGTGTGTGTGTGTGTGTGTGTTTCAGTGACACTCCTCCGTGTGTGTGTGTGTGTGTGTGTGTGTGTGTGTGTGTGTGTTTTTTCGGTGACACTCCTCTGTGTGTGTGTGAGGTTTTTTTCACCATGAAATATGTTTTTGCCGTTTCTTTTTCAGGTCAAAAGATTGTCCCCAGAGGGTAAGTATACTTCATGTTTCCAATGTTTTTGTATCACGCTCACACAGATGTACACTGTCATATTTGCAGAGACACACATATCACACACACACGACATCACGCATATGCACATGCATGAACACACCACACAGAGCCCTACACACACACACACACACACACGCACACACACACACACACACACACACAGTGGCAAAGAAGAACCAAACTAGGATTTTAATGTGATTTCTAATTCTTTTAATGTATTTATGTGTTTTCTCAGAACGTTAGTCTCTTTTTACTATGACAGCTCAACTAACACAAGAATGGCAAAACAATTTTTCTACTGCTGCATTTTCCTGTCTAACAAATGTTGAAAGGCAAAATGTTCAAGCAATCAAGTGGGCCCCTCAGCAAATAAACTGTATAACCAACAAAAAAGAACCCTAGTCAACCTTTGGTTTACTTTAGATTAACTGTACAGCATTTCAAAGGATGTGGCCTTACTTTCAGAAGCAAACAAATACAAAATCTGATGCAAATTAAACTGAGAAGAGTTTCTTAGAGCCTTCATTGAGTGATCATACATGTAAAATTAATTTGTTGATTTTTTTTTTTCCTCACCCTCGCCGACCAAAACGTGATTACCGTGATGACCCCTACGAAGATGACCCCTACTATCGAGATCCCTATGATGACCCATACTACAGATCTCGCTACTTGCCACCTCCCCCATCTTACAGACGCTATGATCCTTACTATGACCCGTACGATCGCAGACCTCTGCCTTCACGTGACCCCTATATGCGAGAGAGGCTGTCAGATCCATACGCTCGTGTTGACCCATACTATTATGCTCGAAGGTCTCCGCCGCCCAGTTCAGCAGCTGCGAGTGCAAGGTGAGCGTTCACTGGAGCCGTAAACAAAAATCTTGATGGCCTCCATGGGGCCTAGTACTGCAAGCTGTGGGCTGGTAACCCTAATTGCTGTTTGTGAGACAGAGAGAGAGAGAGGGAGAGTGGATGGGGTGGGCTGTCAGTTGTCGGCTCACATTACTGCTGGATTGTGTGTGACTGTGATCTCTCTTTCTCTCTCTTTCAGACATTGAGGCACTCTAGCACCCAGGGTTATCATCATACACATGAGCAAGTGCCAAAATTATGTTACTTATGTCATGCTGAAATATTTGTATTATAAAAAAGATAAAGTCCATTGATCTTTTTGGAGAGAAAATTATCCACAGATAAGAGGCTTCAGAAGATTAGCCTTTGTGTTTATATATGTGTGTGTGTGTGTGAGCGAGTGTGTGTGTGGGTGTGTGTGTGTGTGTGTTGTGTGTGAGTGAGAGAGTGAGAGTAAGCGAGTGTGTGTGTGTGTGTGAATTTTCCATTGAAAAGAGCAATGAATGCAAATGTTTGGCTGAGTGAAAGCAAAGCTACACCAAATCAAAGTTGGAGGCTTAGTCTAAATTTTTAAGACTGCACAGCATGTTCTTTGTGCAGCACACTGCAGGGCCGATGGCTTTAGAATGTGCATCGATTTGGACATCTAGCGGTGAAAGGGTTAAAGTCAAGGTATGCTTAGAGGTCAGACATAATAGTCTTCAGCGCCGTTGTATACTGCACATGTCAGCTTTTTTTCTTTGAAAGAAAAATACTACCAATTTCGGTTGTTTCTTGAAACTTAATGGTTGATATCTGATTTGTTTGTGTCTTTTTCTAAGAGATCCATACAGTAAAGATCCCTATGCTTCTGCACGCGCTGCCGAAAGCCGAGATCCTTATGATGACTACATGGACAGGAGAAGGCGAGTAGTCAGTCATTCATATATTTTCAGCTGTACCACTTTTCTTCTTTTGGTCCACCCTCCTCCCCCTTTCTGCCCAGCATGCTCTTCATTTCAACCTTGAGGTCATTAGTATATCTGTCTGTATTGTTTCGTTACTCAGACAATGGGCAGTAGGTGGAAGGGATTTACGCTTAACTGAAAATATTTTACGTTGATGGCAGGTTTTTTTTGTTTTTTTTTTTGTGCATCTATGGATCTTCCATGATGTGTTAAAGTGTGCTGTTGCCTATCTAGAAGTGGGACAGGAAGGGAAATTTTGACTCTGAAGACTGGGATGGAGACTGAGAATGATTTCTGTTGTCAGTCTATACATTGTCATTGGGCATGCCAGTTTCTTTTTTTTTCCCTTTTCCAACGCCCCCCCCCCCCCCCCCCCCCCCCCCCTTGCCTTTTTTTTTTTTTGCTGTGCATTTTGCTTTGACTCTACATTTCTTGACATTAGCACCATTATGATACAGAATCTGAACAGTGAGCTCATTTTTAAGTTTTAAGACTTGAAAGAGGTGGACCAGTCTTCCATTTTCTCTAAGGGACATTAATTTTTTTAGATCTAATAAAGTAATTTTGTGGGTTCTGTTTGTTGATGGTAGTTATATCTTGGGAAACTGCGGATGAAAACTATTGAATCAGATCAAAAGTTTGAAGGTAAAGGAAGTAACATTGCCAAAAAGAAGGCCTGGAATTATGACAGAGCTGGGTGTTGTGCCCAGTCATCTTGAATGCAGCAGAATGATCGGTGTAGGCAAACACACTGATCCATTTCCAACTGATGTCTTTGATATTTGAAAAAGTGTCCAGCTTTTTCACTCTCTTCACTTACATGTTTCTCAGAATCAAACAAATCTGTAAACTCTGAGGTTCTGTTTCGTTTTTGGCACCGTCTTTTCCTAGTTATCTGAACACATGAACATGTTCCCTCTGTGTGGCCCACCTGTGGGTAGCAGCATGATGTGTACTCATAAGGTTCCCCAGCACTGGGCACCACTGTCTGACCACACTGCAACACATCAGACCACCTAAAAACATCTAAAACCTGTTTAAGTATTAGAATGGAATCAGTCTGTAAAAAAAAATGTCAGTAATTGAACTGGATCTAAGATCCAACAGAAATGAAAAAGAAAAGTAGCAAACCGCTAGACATACTACATAAGCCATTTCTGTGCTGCCAAAACTATTGCACATACACAGGGAAAAGGCTGGCTTCACCAGTGTTGGAAGGGAAACAATTAAGTGTGTACTCAATGGTTTGTTTTTGCTTCTGGACCTGAAAGTTGAATCCCAGCAATAATGACACAACTACAGGATCCAAAGTCTTTTTCTAATGAAGCACCCTAACTGTATAGCAACCTGCCTGTAACTCTGTGACACTGACTCCATATATACCTTCAAATGTGGCTTAAAAACCTACCTGTTTTAACAGGTCTGACTTCTTAACTGCTGTCACAGTGTTAGATTTAATTACACATACTATACCGTGGCTCACTAATGCAATAAGCGGCAGCAATTTGCTATCCCTGCCTCGTATACAATAAAGTCCGTACGGACAACAAAACCCTTGAAAGGGCCTCGTGCCTTGCGCATGCTCAGAATCATCCTCTTTTTCTCGGCAGCCATTTTCCCGTTAAGCCGCGTGTACACAAGCAGCCAAGTATTTTTTTGGCTTTTCTCGCAATCGATCGATTGTCGTTGCTGTTCTTTGGTGTCTTTGCTTATTTATCACTTAAGGGAGAAACGTACGTGAAGCGATTGGGTGGTAAGGCGAGAGTTAAGAAGGTTTCGTCTTTCGATTCCCGCATCTCGCCGGCAGGCGCTCTGTCTCTAGCCCTGCCAAAGCCTCCTCTCACTTCAGCGTCACTTTCTCCCAAGGGTTCACTTCAACTCAGCTGCGGTTCTGTTGTTGTGACAGCGAGCTCTTTTCTCGCAACCCTCAATTTGTGATGGTGATCGGCTCAGCTGCGGTTCTGTCGATCTCGTCACAGCGAGCTCTTTCTCGAAAACCCTCAATTTGTGGCGGTGATCGGCTCAGCTGCGGTTCTGTCGATTCCGTCCCTTTGTCCCCTAACGGCGAGCGACTCAGCTGCGGCTCTGTCGTTCACGTTACTGCATCGTGTGTTCAGTTCAGCTGCGGTTCTACTGCACACAGTTCGGTCTCCATGGCAGAACCGAAGATGCATGAGCCCTCTACGGAGGGATGGGCAATGAGGTAGACTTGTCTACCCCTCCCTCTCGCTCGGTAGGCGATACAAGGGAAGCAACTTCCTCTCAGGGCTCGAATCTCGTTCGGTCTCGGTTGTTTCCCTTCCCCCACCTCATGTGTCGGCCCCTTCTTTTGGGCAAGACACTTTGGTTTCGCCCTCTTTTCCGAGCGCCCCTCAGGGGACCGGCGCATTAGGCCCCCCCCATTTACGGGTTGGGCCAGCAGCCACATCCTCAGCCCCCCCTATCATGGGGTCAGGGACCTTTGCCTTGGGCACCATGGGCCCAATGGCAATATCCCCCAACAGGGGCTTTCCACAGCCCCCTGCTCCGGGGTTTCCCTGGTGGCCGGGTTTTATGCCCAGCCCTCCACCAGTGCAGGCCTCTTCCTCACAGGCCCCCTGGGCCCCAAACCCGGTGACTGATCCCACCCCAGAGTGTCTGGGGAATCAGCCATCCCAGGCCACGCTGGGCTTTCACCGCGGCACCGTTTCCCCAAAGGGGGCGGCCACCCCCTCGGTCTGTGGATCCGACCTGGCGGATTCTGAGTCAGAGGAAGAGGGCCAATCGCCCGTTTCTTTTTCCCTTTCCCAGGACTCGGTGGCCTTTCTGGCTTCCCTTGTCCCGGAGGCGGTGTCATCCTCTCAGGAGGTCAGAGCCCCCTGCCCTTCGGCAGCGGAACTCGCTCTGGGATCTCACCATTGGCAGCTATGCCCTCCTCTCTGCTAAAGGAGTCGGTCATGGTGGCCGACTGCATGAGGAGGGCCCAATTAAGAGTCAGGGGCACGGAGGCACAGGACATCATGCCTGGTTCTGTCCCTGATTTCCCTGGTGCGCTGGCGTGCGGAAATTCCTTAAGCCAGAGAGGCTTCCATTTGCCAAGAAGGCCTTCTTGGCAAATGATACTAATCCCGGAAGCCACTCTCCCCCTCTCCCAGGAGGACCTCCTCCTGGTCCAGGAGAGGTTGAAATCACACGCTAGGCAGGTGTCCCTTTCAGAGCGCTGCCTTGCCGAGTGGGAAGAGTCTGCGAGGAGGGGTTTGGAGGCAATCTCGGTCATGGATTCCTTCCTAGGGGGACTAGTGTCTGCCCTTAAGGATCCTGATTCAGATTCCTTCTCCATCCGCCAGTCCGCGGACCCAGCGGCTGTGGTAGCCTGTATTCAGTCAATGGCTGAAGGGCTAAGTATTGGGCTGGGGCCTTCGCTAGACTCCATCTGAACTCGGTACTAGCGAGGAGAGATGCTGTCCTTTTGGCATCTTCTGTGGCCCGCTTTGCCTCTGCCCGCGCCTCCCTCAGAGCCTTGCCAGTCAAGTCAGGGTCTCTGTTCGGGAATCACGTACAGGCTACCATTAAGAGCCAGGCCGAGATTAGGCGTGACTTCGCCTTTCAATCAGTCCCCCCTCCCCCCCGCCCCGGTTCAAAACGCAAGGCGCCAGCGCCTTTCTCATCACCGGGTCCCTCTCAACCCAAGGGACGACGGTCATTTGGACCCCGGGGACCGAGGGCAAGCAGCCCAGCAGGGGTCGGCCTCAGGCACGGCCGGCGGGTCCGAAAGCTCCCACGCCTCAGACGGCCCACCCCCAATGACTTGCCCCCGACCTGGGTACTTCACCCCAGGGCGGGCCTGTGGGCAGTCTGTCCAGGCACCTCAGTGCCTGGGAGCGGCTTCCCGCAAGCCCTTGGGCTCTGCGGGTGATCAGGTCGGGGTTTTCGTCTTCCTTGGGGTGCAGTAAAGGCTCCTCTCACTCATTTCCCCTCCTCCTTTTGCTCCTCCTCGGGATCTGGCGGCCTCTCAGGCCTTAGACCAGGAGGTCCTTTCGCTCTTAGCCAAGGGAGCCACAGAGGAAGTCCTCTTCCATTCCTCTCCGGGCTTTTATGGCCGCATTTTTGTGGTTCCCAAAGCTTCTGGGGGATGGAGACCGGTTCTAGACCTCTCGCCCTTGAACAGGTTTCTTATCGTCCTCCGTTTTCGGATGGAAACCCCCATGTAAATTTCCGCGATGCCATGCATCCCGGCGACTGGGCGGTATCCATCGACCTGAAAGATGCGTACTTCCATCTCTTGATCCACCCAAGGGACAGGAAGTACCTCCGCTTCGTGTGGAGAAGCCGCGTTTTTCAGTTCGGGGCTCTTCCCTTTGGGCTAGCCCCGTCCCCTTGGGGTTTTCACGAAGGGGGCCCGGGAACTTTGCGTGCATGTTCGGGAGAAAGGGAATTCGTCTGAAGGCCTATCTCAACGATTGGCTTCTTCTTGCCTCACCCAGCACTCTGTGCTCCCAGCAAGCCCTCCAGGTTTAAACCTCTGTCAGCAGCTGGGATTAATTTGTTCGCAACGAGGAGAAGTCCGATCTCATCCCCGTCGCAGCAGTTTCAGTTTCTGGGCATGTCCTTCCACACCACCAACTGGTTGGTCTCTCCAACCCCCCAGCGCCTGGTTCGCCTCCAGCACCTCTTGGCCCTTTCTCCTTTCCTTGGATCAGGCTCCAGCCAGAAAGCTGGCCCCTCTTCTGGGTCTGATGGAGTCCTTGGCCCCCTTAGTGCCCCTCGGACGACTGCACAAACGCCGGTTTCAACGCCGCTTTCGCAAGCGTTGGTCTCAGGCGTTGCAGTCGTGGGACCTTCCGATCCTTCTCGGTCAGTGGTTCCAGTCATCAGTGGCCCAATGGCACTCCCAGTCCTGGCTGGCTCAGGGAGTCCCCATCACACACCCCCTCCTCCACAGGAGGACCTGTTCACGGATGCGTCCCAGTCCGGGTGGGTGCCCACGTCAGCTCTCTGACGGCGGCCGGGCAATGGACCCCGGAGATGGGATCCTGGCATATCAATCGGCTAGAGCTGGAAGCCGTGTTCCAAGCCCTCAAGGAGTTTCTTCCCTTCCTGAAGGGAAAACACATTCTCCTCAACACCGACAACACGACTGTGGCGTGTTAATCAACAAGCAGGGGGGGGCGCGTTCTCACTCCTTGTCCCTGAGGGCGGAACAGCTTCTCCTTTGGTGCGAGACTCAATCAATCCGGATCTCGGCCAAGCACGTTCCCGGGAAAATCAACATTTCTCGCGGACTCCCTCAGCAGGTCGCACATGGTTCTTCCCTCAGAATGGACTCTCGTCCACTCAATCCTGGAACCTCTCTGGACTGTATGGTTCAAACCACAGGTAGACCTGTTCGCCACCCGGTTCAACCACTGTCTCCAGCTGTTTGTCTCCCCAGTTCCGGATCCGGCAGCGTGGGCTGTGGACGCCCTGTCCATCCCTTGGTCCGGACTGACGGGCTATGCCTTCCCCTGTTCCCCATTCTGGGAAAAGTTCTCCGCAAAGCAAGGGAAAACGCAGCCACGCTTATTCTTGTGGCCCCACGCTGGCCGGCCCAAGCGTGGTTCCCAGAACTGTTACACCTGTCTCACGTGCCTCCGATACCGCTCGCCTTAAAGGCAAAGTCCCTGCTTCAGCCACGGTCAGGCATTCCACACGGCAATCCAAACGTGCTGCACCTTCACGCCTGGCTACTGTGCGGGACGCGCTGTCTGCACAAGGCGCCTCCCCAGCGGTAATCGGCCTTGTGGAACATGCCCACAGGTCAGGCACCCAAGTGTCTACAGTGCCCACTGGAATGGCTGGCTCTCTTGGTGCTCCAGCCATGCAGTATCACCTCATTTTTCCTTCTCAATGCCAATTCGCGAACTACCTAGCTTTCTTTCATCAGAGAAAAAAAAAAAAAAAACTTTCAGCCTCCTCTGTTAAGGTTCACAGGGCGGCTATTTCCACCACTATCTGCCAGTTAGGGGGCCCCTCCTTCTGGGACGACCCTTCTTTGCGGGATCTGGTCAGAGGAGCAGCCCTACAGGAGGCCCGATGCCCCCGCCGTACCCCGGCGTGGGATCTTTTCTTAGTCCCCTCCTCCCTCAGGCTCCCCCCCTTACGAGCCCCTCCGGGAGTGTTCTCTGAAATTCCTTTCCTTCAAAACAGCCTTTCTCGTTTCCCTGGCTTCAGGGAGGCGCTGCAGTGAAGTCCACGCCCTTAGTGGCCTGCCTGGGACGTCGCCTCCGAACCGGATGGCTCGATATCTCTTCGCCTCCTCCCAGAATTTTTAGCGAAAAACCAGTTGCCAGGTTCTCCTTCCCCGACTATCTCCATTCTTCCTCTCACTTCTATTCTCGCCCCAGATGTTGAAGACCGCACTCTCTGGGCTGGTGCGCGCTCTGCGGGAGTATAGGAAACGCACGAAATCTTCTCGCTCCAAGCAGCGCCACCTGTTTCTCTCTTACAACGAAGGTTATAAGGAGGACATCAGGCGCTCTTCAATCTCTCGATGGCTGAGAGAAGTCATTAAAGCTGCGTACGTGAGACCTGAAGGGGATTTGGCTGTTTTCTCACCAAGACCTCATGAGATTTTGGGCATGGGCGTCTTCGCTGGCAGTAGCTCATAATGCCAGCATTCAGAGTGTGTTAGATGCCGCATATTGGCGTTCCCCTGGCACCTTCATCCAATTCTACCTGCGCGACGTTTCTCGTCTGCGCGATGATGGGTCTAGGGGCATCGCTTCAGCTGTGGTGGCCCAACACTCCATCTCCGCCACACGCTCCGGCTCTTCTCGCTCCTCCAGGCGGTAACCCGGTGAGCCCTCCTTCCAGGTAGTGCAACTCTGCATTAGTGAGCCACGGTATAGTATGTGTAATTAAAAGGAAATTTTTATTCTAAAATTTACGTTTAATCTAACATACTTACCGTGCTCACGCAGAGGCCCTCCCTACCTCCCGCCTTCCTGGTTCCATCAGGAGTTCTCAGTCAGGGTTTGATATACCTCGAAAAGAGGATGATTCTGAGCATGCGCAAGCCACGAGGCCCTTTCAAGGGTTTTGTTGTCCATACGGACTTTATTGTATACGAGGCAGGGATAGCAAATTGCTGCCGCTTATTGCATTAGTGAGCCACGGTAAGTATGTTAGATTAAACGTAATTTTAGAATAAAAATTTCCTTTTCCAAACATACGAATTGTTGAGTATGGATTTGTGTGTGTTCACACAAATGTTGTTTGGGAGAGAGGGGTTAGGGGTTAGGTGGGGACCTGAGGAGGTTGAGAGAGACTGTTTTTCTTTTGTTTCCTTACAACAGCTTTTAAAGCAGATGACCTGAATAATGCACACCATGTGAATGTTTATTATCATTGCTAACAATCTGAAGTCAAAAAGATTGACGTCACACTTTTCTGCCATTTAAGTTGTGTCCCCTTACAAGGGGTTCTGTGCAGTGCTACCAGCCCTCCTGCCGCATTTAATACATGTCCTGAAAACCTGCCTCTCTGGCTTAACTTTGGTGGGATGGTTTCACACATCAACTGACCAACATGTCGTGCTGTTCAGGGCCTATTCTGCAGCGGACACAGCCATCAGCATATTCTAGATCTGCCACGTGAGTGTTTCTTTTCGGTGTCTTGGTTTATATAGTACACTTTAGTTGCAGAAATTTGTCTGTTAGAAAAAGCGTTGAGAGAGAAATAGTGCAAGACAAGCTGCGTGCTTGCACTTTTTGTGTGTATGTGCATGCGTGAGACAGTGTCTGGGTGTGGAAAATAAGTGATGTTAAATTTATTGTGTTGATGTACTAAATGTGGAACAAAACAGACCTTTAGAAGTCTGGCTTGAATTCAGAGCAGATGATAAAAGTAACCTTGGTAATTTCATGCGTTAATACTTTTTTTAATTGTCTCATGATAGGTAGGTTGTAGTCATTCCGCAACAGAGACGCGTGAACAGTGTTGCTAACAATTTTTATTATCACAGCATTCTCAGAGGGCAGTTGGGAATGTTTGGCAGGGCCTATCTCCTCTCCATCTCATTGCTGAAGACCGACTGTGAAAGAATAGATTCTCCACACTGATGCAATTTTCTCAGGAGAATCTGCCATGATCATTGAACAACAGAGAGCATGCAGTTTTTAAGAGATGCTGTCACTAGTTCACTGATGATTGTGAGATAGGCTGTATTTGTACAGTAACGAGTATGGTTTATAAACATGCATGAGTATAGATTAATGTACTTTATGATAAAGAAAAGTTCCAGTCAGCCATGATCTGATTTTAGGTCCTCTGCATACACTCTGACTCATTTTCTAAACAGTGCACGCCAGCTGACTTGGGTCATGGGTCAATAACCTAGCCACCCAATCAAATTGTGTAATTTTAGGGTAGTATGAAATGAGTAAACCTCATCCTGTCCTCCGTCTCTGCACAACACACTCCAAAAATCGTACATCAAGAATCAATCATATCATACTACCACCTAAGGACCAGCAGCTTGAAAGTGCTTCAGACAGTGACTGGCTGCTGGGTATTGCTCCTATCATCCTTGACGTCCATGTGATGAAAACTCTTTACCACTTCACTCCTTGGTTATCAAGATATGTCTACATTCAGTGCCATGCCCTTGGTACTTTTCCAACATTTCATTTTTCACCAGTCACAAGCATATATTATATAATATAATATGAATAATATGATCAGATTCTGCAGATTTCTTTACGAATTAAAAATCTAAACATATTTTACCCAAATTTTTGATATAGGGCATATTTTCTTGCTTAATCTTTATTCATGATCAGTAACCAGTTGGAAACCAGTTCCGTTAGACAATCAGCACCAAAATATTCAAACTGATGGGAGTTGCAGCAAATGAAGAACATATTGAAGTAGATCCCCATTACCTTCAAAGCCCTGGATAGGAACTACCATGTCACAGTGGGATCTACACAGATCGCTTGGCTGAGAATGCTGTGAGGAATATGTCAGGTGGTGTGTACAATGGAACTCCAGAGACTAACACTGTTGGCTGGTCTGCCACCACCTGCTGAACTCCTCCACCAATTACTGTATCAATGCATACACCCTGCCGACTGGCTTTTCAGAGACTGGATCTTTGTGAGGGATTCCAAGAATGGAAAATTCTATGGATTTATCATGTAGAAAATGGCTTGATGGAATATTACCAAGGCTGTCCATTTGGATGATGGATAATATTGTATACTCAGAGAAAGATAGAAAGGGAGAGAAATGGAGGGGGAGGGGCTGCAGTGATGTGCCAAGGTTGTGAATTTGAACTTGATGATAGATACATCTAGACAGGAACCTGATAGTGATGAACATCTTGGGAAATGTAATTGATGTAAAGAGGACCTACACTGCATTCCACTAACTCAACTTGAGTATGTCTTCGACTTTGTAGCAAAAGGGAATCAGAAACATGTCACTGATACGTCATGAGTATGTCTTCGACTTTGTCACGAAAGGGAATCAGAAATGTATGACAATTTTTCCACCAAAATCCTGCTGTTTGCATGCATACATTTATCAATGACAATACTAATCTCTGTATTGTTTGTCTTGTCGCTTGCTATGATTGGTATGTGTTGTAGCAGGCATGGTCATCCACACAATAATACAAAAATCTTCAGGCCAGAGATGAGGAAAAATTATCTATGATGGAAAATTTTCAGTACAGTCAGTTTTGTTATTGGATAAAAATAAAAACTGACAGAATCCGCTTCACTTTCAGACTTTAAGTCTCTTTTATTCCAGAATCCCCCATACATGATTTTCCCATTCTAGAGGACTTAGATTGTTTCCAGGAATTCATTAATGAGGCTGAAGGCAGTCCCTTCATGACGCTGTATCCCATACCAACAGTTTGTTACGGGGTATAGCACCCACTATGCGTTAAACACTGGTAAAAGATTTGCTATTCTGTGTTTTGTAAGTTAAGGTAATTTAATTGTGATGCTTGCTTTATCTGATGCGATTCATTAGAATGCTTGTTCCTATTTCTCTCCACGAGTCAGAATAATGCATTTGTTGATCATCCTTCCTAAATTAATGATTGACATATATTATTGATTGATGCATTGTTTATCTGCCTTGATTTGATGATTACTACATTTGTTCCTCTTCTTTGCTTTCGTGATCGACACATTTGTTCATTGTTTTTGTCACTGATGTTTGAGACATGTGTTCACTGTAATGACTGATCCATGTGTTCACTGTGATGACTGATCCATGTGTTCACTGTGATGACTGATCCATGTGTTCACTGTGATGACTGATCCATGTGTTCACTGTGATGACTGATCCATGTGTTCACTGTGATGACTGATCCATGGGTTCACTGTGATGACTGATCCATCAGTTCACTGTGATGACTGATCCATGGGTTCACTGTGATGACTGCTCTATGGGTTCACAGTGATGACTAATCCATGTGTTCACTTTGATGACTGATCCATGGGTTCACAGTGATGACTGATCCATGCGTTCAGTGTGATGACTGATCCATGCCTTCACTGTGATGACTAATCCATATGTTCACTGTGATGACTGATCCATGGGTTTACTGTGATGACTGATCCATGCCTTCACTGTGATGACTAATCCATTTGTTCACTGTGATGACTGATCCATGGGTGCACTGTGATGACTGATCCATGTGCTCAATGTGATGACTGGTCATGTGCTCACTGTGATGACTGATCCATGCCTTCACTGTCATGACTAATCCATGTGTTTCACTTTTACGAATGATCCATGTGTTCACTGTGATGACTGATCCATGTGTTCACTGTGATGACTGATCCATGTGTTCACTTTTATGACTGATCCATGTGTTCACTGTGATGACTGATCCATGTGTTCACTGTGATGACTGATCGGTGTGTTCACTGTGATGACTGATCCGTGTGTTCACTGTGATGACTGATCGGTGTGTTCACTGTGATGACTGATCCATGTGTTCACTGTGATGAGTGATCGGCGTGTTCACTGTGATGAGTGATCGGTGTGCTCACTGTGATGACTGGTCGGGGTGTTCACTGTGATGACTGATCCATGTGTTCACTGTGATAACTGATCGGTGTGTTCACTGTGGTGACTGATCCATGTGTTCACTGTGATGACTGATCCATGTATTCACTGTGATGACTGATCGGTGTGTTTACTGTGATGACTGATCCATGTGTTCACTGTGATGACTGATCGGTGTGTTTACTGTGATGACTGATCCATGTGTTCATTGTGATGACTGATCGGCATGTTTACTGTGATGACTGATCGGTGTGTTCACTGTGATGATTGATCGGTGTGTTCACTTTGATGACTGATATGTGTGTTCACTGTGATGACTGATCCATGTGTTCACTGTGATGACTGATCGGTGTGTTCACTGTGATGACTGATTGGTGTGTTCACTGTGATGACTGGTCCATGTTTTCACTGTGATGACTGATCCATGGGTTCACTGTGATGACTGGTCCATGTGTTCACTGTGATGCGTGATCCATGTGTTCATTGTGATGACTGATCGGTGTGTTCACTGTGATGACTGATCGGTGTGTTCACTGTGATGACTGATCCATGGGTTCACTGTGATGACTGATCGGTTTGTTCACTGTGATGACTGATCCAATTGTTCACTGTGATGACTGATCCATGTGTTCACTGTGATGACTGATCCATGTGTTCACTGTGATGGCTGATCCATGTGTTCACTGTGATGGCTGATCCATGTGTTCACTGTGATGGCTGATTCATGTGTTCACTGTGATGATCAATCAGTATGTTCACTGTGATGACTGATGCATGTATTCACTGTGATGACCGATCTGTATGTTCACTGTGGTGACTGGTCCATGTGTTCACTGTGATGACTGATTGGTGTGTTCACTGTGATGACTGATCGGTGTATTTACTGTGATGACTGATCTATATGTTCACTGTGATGACTGATCGGTGTATTCACTGTGATGACCGATCTGTATGTTCACTGTGGTGACTGGTCCATGTGTACCCTGTGATGATCAATCAGTGTGTTCACTGCATTCTCTGTGGTGCAAGGGGTTCCAGTTCAGGCAGCTATGCTGTGAGCGCATCGTCAGGCTACCCTGCAGGTGCCTCTTCCAGCTACTCGGCAGCACCAGGCTACTCTTCAGGAACCTCGTCAGGCTATCATTCATCATCAACACCAGCAGCCTACAATTCATCAGCACCATCATCGGGCTATTCATCAGGGTCCTCGTCCAAGTACACCTCATCAGCAGTGCAGTCCAGTCGCGTTCCAGGGCCTTACTGATTCATGGGCTGTGTGTGCATTGCTTCTTCTCTGCTTCCTTTATTTCAGCAAGTCAACAATTCAGAAGTTATAAGAGATCTTCGCCCACTTTCCTCTCTTTTCTTTGTAAAGTTTGAATTGAATGACATTGATCAGTCATTTTAGCAGAGTCCGTTTTCATTTATGCAACAGAGATTTTTTCACATATCGGATGTGTGAAATTTTATTAGTTTAAAAAAAAAAATCTTGATGGTGAAAATTGTCAGGCAGTGGGGGGTAAGTCTGATGGTGCTCTGCCTTTGTTGTCAAGTACCTGTGGAGTCTGCATGAATGGCGTCCTTTCTTACTGTTCACAGATTGTCCGAAAACTGAAAGAAAAATAACCCTGTTTGGGTAGTGGATGCTGTTTGGTGTGGGATGCTATAAATGTGCATATACACACACACTCACACGCATGCACAAAGATGTGTGCGTGCAAACACACACATACACGCACACAGATACATACATACACACACACACACATGCACGCCCATATACATAGGCCACATATTATTATACACATATATGTACACACACATGGGTACATACAGGAACATGCTCACACAAACCCACAGATCACACACGTGTACCCATGCACACACAAGCGCGCGCGCGCACACACACACACACACACACACTGTCTGGATACACTGGTACACACACAGAAATGCACACAGATGGACCATACTTACCCAACCATGCACATACATGTACACTCACCACACACACATACAATGAGGATAACAGCACAGATGATGTTCGGTAGGTGCCCAAGTGCATTGGGGCTACTGCACAGGTCAAACGTCTGCTAAGCTGTAGTCATGGAACCCTCTCCTTAAATGTTCTCATGCAAGTCATCGGTTCATTCATCCCTCAGCTGTGTATCGCGCACAATGTGGTCTCGATACCTGGCAGACGAGGTGAGGCGTAAGTGGACGAGTCCGCATGTGTTGACACCTCCTTGATGAAACTGAAGTGGAAATTAAGGAGTGGGACGAAGCACTGTCATGCAGTTATTCAAGAATTATTGGTCAGGGCCAATACCTGAGTGCTTGTTACTATGGCGCGTTGCCATGTGCTTTTAGTCTCTCAAAATTTATGTACATCATGCTCAGTTTATGTTACCTATTTACCTGTGTTTTTCTTTTTCTTGTTCTGTTCAAATTTTTCTCCATTTCAGAACTTATCAGTCATCCTTGTATGTTGACAGTCCTCGTTTTGTTTATTTTTTTTCGGCGCTTTAAGTTTCAAGTTTTTTTTTTTTTTGAACGAGCATTCCATTGTGTGCATTTCTAAGCATAGTTTTAGGAACTAACCACACGTGTGGGCTGCTTGTTCTTCACAGTTTAGTTTTTGAATCCATGTATGAAATGTGCATGTGCAAACAAGCCATGTTCAAATGGTTTGCAGGATTTAAGGCTTTATTTGTTTGTAAATGTGTGAAGGGGCTGTGAAGACGACAGTTGTTCTTGCTGACACGCATTGTGTTTGTGGGGAAACTGAAAACCTTTAAACTGACCAACATGTGAAATAAATAAAGGAAATAGACCACGTTTGTGTGCTTGTGTGTTTTTATTCACTTGTAACTTGAAGATTGCATTGTTTTGTATCATATTGGATGATATTGTTTTGTATTGCATAATACTGTTCTATACTGTACTGCACTGTATTGCTTTGTATTGAATTGTACTGTATTGTATCCCAATGTATAGTGCAACTGCAACTTTACAATGAATTTGTGTTAAATTCAGACAGCTGTTTCCACCTGTATGTATTTAGTTAACCCTCTTGTATTCATACGGGCGCAGACGGGAGCGCTGAGACAGCGCGCTAGATTTCGTAACGGGCGCAGACGGGAGCTGCCCGCCGCATGTGTACGGTACTTTTCCATCACGTGCCGACTCCGTGAAAATACTTGGAGAGCCACTAAAGTTGTTGGTGATTTCCCACTATAGCCCAGTAATCTGGCAGCACTATTTTTGGATGCTGGCACCACTTCCATTCCCTAAGAAAGAGGAAAACTGCAAGCGAAGAGTTGTGCGTGAGACTGACCGATTTTACAATGGCGTCGTCTGCTAACAACAGTGAGTTTGATGATATTCCTGCGTATTCAGCAGAGGAGTGGGATCAAATTATGCCAGAAGAAGAGAAGTATGAAAATGGAGAGTTAGGAGAAGAGAATGATGTTGAAATCGGCACCAATGAAGGAGAGGAAAATGGTGAAAGCGACCCTCAGTACAACGTGCTACTCGCCGTTCTGCAAAACAATGGCGACCGGCTACACATCCTGCCCATGTGGTCGCATTCCAACAGCCGACAGGCCAAGCGCACTCACTGCCGAACACTGCCACCGCACTAGATTATTTCTTTTTTCTGCCTCTCACATTTTTCAACTAGTAGCAGAAGAAATTAACAGATACACTCAACAAAAACAAGCAGCTAAGGGCACACCGGACTCCCTATGGTTCGACACAACACCTGACGAAATGGGGGGCTATGTCGCTGTACTGATTATTCCGTATAACAACAAAGGGACGACGCGTAGAAACGTCATATATGTGTTGTTTCTGCCAGGTGCCTTTATGCTTTCATAAGAATGACTGTTTCCATGACTACCATGCGCAGAAAGTGGCTCAACAGTAGGGCAGTTTGCTAGTCTCTGTTTGTGTGTACGTGTATATATGCTTACCTGTAGTTTATGGTGACAGTGCTTTGATGACACTTGGCAGTGAGACTCTACTCAATTTCGTCACAGCTATACAGTGTGTAAATACATATGGACATGTATAAGGTGCTTAGAACAATGACAGAAAAACAATGAGGAACTGTGCTTGAATCTACAGTAACTGTTCAGTAGTGACAATTGACACTAGTTGTGTGTGACATTCTGTGGATTACCTGTGGGGACTGAACAGGCGGACAGAAGACAGATCATCTCACTTAGGCTGCAGCTTTCATTTCACAACACTAACATGCATGTGCATGGGATAACTGCATGTTGGTGTGCTGTATTAGAATTGTCACCATCGCATGTGACACATTGGGTGACATTTTGGTGACAATGACACGATCTTTCACCTCGAGACACACACAATCTTGCTCACAGTATAGAACAAATTTCGTAGCTCTAGAGGTTTATTCCTGGTTGTGGTGAAGCATGAACCATACATACCCCTTTTAAGGCTAAATTCACCCAAAAAATTTGAACACTAGGGGGAATTTGGCCTCAGAGAATCTGAATACAAGAGGGTTAACCTGCCACAGCAGGTGTTTCCAAGTTGTAGATGTGGGTTTTTTACATATGCTAATCACGTGCCGCACTTGGTGTGGTGGTTCATCCAAAAGACCATTTATGATTATGCATATTTATGTAATCTTGTGCGCTTTTGCATATACATTACACAGACACCGAGTCAGATGGAGAAAGGATGTAGGGCTGCCATCAACATAACAACTACATGAAGGGGTGGGGATGGGGATAGGGGCAGAAATTGGTATCTGCCATCCCTTTCTCAACAGTACAGCCAATAAAGCCCTGACAAACATAAAACTCAGGGAAGGGAGGAGGAGAAGGACGCTCAGGAATGCTTCCAAACAATCGGTACAACTACTGGAAAACCCTGCCCAACACTTAGGGAGCTCTTTGTTGCTCTCTGTCACGACCGACCCCTGGAGGTCTGCCCTGACAGGATCGGTCTAGGTGGGAGTGAAGGGAGTGACTGACCTCACACGCCTCGCAAGAGCCCACACGAGAAAGATTACGATACAACACCCCATTTATTCACACCAACACACACAGTCATAAATAAGCATTCCAACGCACACAACATGCACAATCACAATCAAGCACTCCAACACACACAACATGCACAATTATAAATAAACATTTCACCATACGACATACACAATCACAATTACAGCATTCCTGCACATATGACATATACACAATTATAAAGAAACATTTCCAGCATCCATCCCTTCCCACACCCTGGAGTGCCTCCACACCCCTGCCTCCGTCAAGTCTACTGGGAGCACCCTGTCGCACTAGGTGCTCCGAACCGGGTTGGTTCTTGAAGGGAGTCGCTCAAAGCCGACACCCTCGACACGCAAGCAGGCAGTGAAGAGCGCGTCCCGGAAAGGGGGGGGGGGGGGGGGGGGAGAAACGTGGCGTTGTTACTGGAGGTCCTGGACGGGGATCAGGGTCGGCCAGTCAAGCCGGCGGGCTTTTCTTCCAGTCCGCGGTCCCAGCCAGAGCGTGGCCTCAACCAGCACGTGGCACCATCCAGTCCGCGGTCCCAGCCAGAGCGTGGCCTCAACCAGCACGTGGCACCATCCAGTCTGCGGTCCCAGCCAGAGCGTGGCCTCAACCAGCACGTGGCACCATCCAGTCTGCGGTCCCAGCCAGAGCGTGGCCTCAACCAGCACGTGGCACCCACCAGTCCAGACTCCGGGTGAAGCCCCCGGGAGGGGGGGGGGGGGAAACGTAGCTGGGAGGAGAGAAGAAAGGGAGGGAAGGAAGAAGGAAGAAAGAAGGAAGGGTATGGAACCCCGCCGTCAGTACAGTCTGACCCATGCTGCAAATCTTAACAGCCATTTCGCATGATGGGCGAGGGGAAGTCTATTAAATGGACCAAAAACCCCCAGCTCAACACAGACCTGAGCATAGCACAGTAAACCAATAAAATCGTTAAAGTCTTCTCACAGAAGCAGGTAAGGGACTGCATTAAATCAACAGGCTAAAAACAAATATGAATTATCTTCACCCTTCTCTCACCCCACGTTTAACAATTTCCTTTTCTTAGGAAATAAACCAACACAGCGACCATCGCTTAATAACTGCCCCCACATTTGCAAATAATAATTCAATGGCATAATTGTCACATTTTATAGCCACATTCAAAATAACACAAATCTCCAACCACGCTTTCCGAACGACAAATCATGCGTACGCACACTCGCGAACATAAAACTCGTTCTCCTTGCACACACAAACAACGGTGGCCGAAGAATAAGATCCGGCGAATGTGACAGGGGCGGACGAGCGAGACCAAGCAAGTTCCAACCCTGAATCACCAGGTTCCCCTCCCATCCCCCCCGACTACCGCATCACCAGATGCATAAACAGGAAAAAGAATTTTGGATATAATTTAGAATGGCCAGGTTAAAGATTGAATTAACCAGAGAAAAGGTCTCAAACAATATTTCTTTTACAATTTTAACAACAAAAAAAATTTGCGCAAAAGAGAAGAATAAGCCGGCTAACAACAACAAACCCAAACAAACAAACCACGAAACTGATGCTTACCAAACTACCCGTGGGTGCCCCAAAGAGGCGGGTCAAACGACTCTCTCTGCCCTCTGTCCAGTCGAGAGGACAGAAGCGCGATGGGGAGAAAGAAGAAAGTGATGTCCCTCTCCCTACAGGCCGACTGTAGGAATTGAAGATACCGACTGTACCCGATGATACGGTGAAGAACCAAGACCGGAGCAGGCGCTCCCAGAGACATTTTCCGCTCGAGTGAAGAGCTAACCTCCCTCAGCGATGGCGGCCAACATGCCACGCTGCGTCCCAGAGTGAGCATACTTCAAACTAAAAGAAAGAAGCACGTGCGACAGGAAAAAAGACAGGCGAGAGGCCGATAGACAGCAAGTTCGAGAGAAAGGTACCACCCACCCATGAACCTGCAGGATGAATAGCACGGGCAGTGGAATTAGAGAGAGAGAGAGAGAAAAAGCAAACCGAAGTTGAACTGAACTACCCCAAAGGTGCAACCGCACCACAAGCCACATTAAGGGACGGATACCGACAACAGCAACGACAATAAATAAATGAGTAATTCCGCCACCCTAGATGGGTCAAACGTCGTAGGCCTCGTGACAAACTCGTGACAAACCCCCCCTTCTAAAAGCATCTGTTTCTCTGAGATACAGTGCCCCTTTGAACCTCGACGCATGTGCAAATTCACAACAAGGGGACCGAACCCAACTCTCTGTGCTCGACAGAGTATGAGGAATCCAATACAAACATTTACGATAGAATCATACAGGGAAATACATAATACTACATTTATCAAACAACTAAGCAAACCTTCCAACCAGGGAAGTAACAATCCGAACCATTGGTGATTCACTACCCGTTAACATCACTGAAGTGAAAACTCAGTACACCTGATACAAGACCAAAAGGGGATATAACCCTGGTTGAGGGGAATTTGTCCCTCTGACCGATTTTCCAATGTGCTGACTACGGAGCTCGCTAAGATAGTCAGCATCCGTATTACGGGAACCCTTGATAGACGGAAAGTGAACATGACACTGCAGTTCCACTGCCTAACTCATGAGTCGACGACTGACGGGCCGGATCCCGGTCCAAGCACTGGAGAGGATGATGATCGCTCTCCAGTACAAACTTCCGGCCGACTTTTTCCCTGGGCACGCCAGTGCGCGTCCAAATCTCCCTTTGAGAGATTCAGCAACAGTAGGGGCATCGATAGTCCTAAGGCGGGACAGCCTCGGGTATCGACTCGCAGATTCTACCACTACCGAAATGTAGGGGTTGACCGGTTTGGGATGGGTTTTAATGGGTTCCCACCAGGTCGACCCCAACCTTGCTGAAGGGCTCTCTCAACCAGAGGCACTGACCCTAAGGGAACACGCTTCAAGCGACCCTTAGTTGTCCGTTGGTAGACATCGCAACTGCGGCAGTACTGCCTAACCTGCGGGGTTCATCCCTGGCCCAGAAGAAGTCTTGTCTTACCCGCCAGGAGTCCGCTTTGAGCCCAAAATGACCTGCCATAGGTGAATCAGGGGCCCTGCGGGAGAACAGATTCTCTCAAGCTTTGGGGAACGACAAGCTGCTTGGCCACACGATCTGCTTGAGTGAAAACCCAAAAGAGGATCCCCTTGTGGAGCTTAAAGCTCACCTTGGGTGTCGGGCCGACTGAGTGGGACGATCCACAAGTTGTCGTAGGCGTTGGACATCCAAGTCCCTGGCCTGAAGACGGTTTAATGCTAGCAGGATGGGCCCTTGCCAGAACCTCGTCAGAGATCGGCTGAAAACCCGGGACGCAATTCCTTTTCCCCTGCTTCTTAGTTTTGGGCGCGTGTGGTGACTCCCACACACGCCTGTACGGGCAAATCCGTAGACACGGCTGACTGCGTCCGTCTGCGAAGGTGATAGTATTCCCATGATAAGGGAATACAGAGGTCGCTCCACCGCGATGGCCCATACTTCGCCACAGAAGTAGGGGGTGGAGTTTAGGAATAAGTACAGAAGGACGGGTGGGGGTAAAACCAGCCTCCAACCCGCACACATCATAACTAGCGCCCGCCGGGCCTCGGGGGAAAAACTAAATCCTTATCCACAAAGAGTTTTATGCTCCCGAACCCCTGAGGTGTCGACCAAGGATGAACCAACAACAGAAAGAACACTGGCCCACTCTGTACCACCAGAAGCTTGGATGGACCCCATGTTAGCCGAGGCGCGAGATGCTGGAAAGGACTAGCCCCATGACTACCAGCGGCTTAGGACAATCTTTCCTAATGTGGCCAGGACACCAAAGAAACACAGTCGGGGCGCTGAAATCCCGATAAAACTGCCTGCCTTGTTCACCCCGCTAGCAGTTGTCGGCGCCTTATTGCCACTAAATCCTGTGGAGGGCTCCTCTCCGTATCTGGGCGATGCCCATAAGCCCTGCGAGCTTCAGCAAACCCCTCAGCGGTATAAAATCGCAGCCGCAAAATCCGAGGTGCTGTCTCGCCTATCCGTTTCCTCAAACTCGGGGGGACACAGTGTTGGTGAGCTGTTCAATGAGGATCAGACCCTCCAGCTCCAACTTTGGCCAACTGACGCCAGACCCTAGCGTTTTGCGCACCTATCACCAACTGCACGAAGGCTCGTCGTTATTCTTCTTCATGGACCTGAACTTCCTCCTGTAGGGTCTCTGGGGTAAGGTGGAAACGCTTACGCGAGCCACTGCTGTCTGCATAAGACGCACCTTCATTTAGAGTGACACACACTCCCTCGCAGCACCAGATAATCCAGAAAAAAGGTGCATGGGCCTTTTGTTCCTCAGACAATTGGTATGAACTAGCAACCTTGTAAAAATGCTCTGGGAAAACATATCAATGTCCTCACTAGGTCTGAACTCTGGAAGCTTTAACTTTGGGCCTCAAAACTCTATCACCTGCCTGGTGATTAACCCCCGATTTTACAGATGCGGGAGACCGCGAAAGAAGTTGTTCCATCTCCTCCCTACGCAGAGCCTCCATCCTGTTAGTTCTTTTCCCCACGGAGGGCAGCCTCTCCCTACGCTGAGCCTCCTGTCTGGCAGCCTCTTCCCTACGCTGAGCAGCCTCTTCCCTACGCTTGATCAGCCTCTTCCCTACGCTGATCCTCCTGTCTGGCAGCCCCTTCTTACGAAGGGCCTCCTTCGGGCAGCTTCTTTCCCTTTCGAAGGGCCTCCTGTCGGGCAGCTTCTTCCTTACGAAGGGCCTCCCGTCGGGCAGCCCCTTCTCTGCGCAGCATAGCCTCTTCCCTATGCAGAATCTCCTGTCTGTCAGTTTTCCTCTCGGCGCAGAGCCTCCATCCTATCCAACTCTTCCTACGCTGAGCGCCTCTTCCCTACGAAGGGCAGCCTCTTCCCTACGAAGGGCCTCTGTCGGCAGCTTCTTCCTTACGAAGGGCCTCCTGTCGGGCAGCCTCTTCTCGTCGCTGCTGCTCTAGGAACATCAGGACAGAGGGGATGTCCTGGGAGGGATTCACCACTCCCGACACTGGAGGATGACCCGCTGACCCGTCCCTTGGGTCTCGACCTTCCCCTGAGGAAAGTCCCCGGGGCATACTCCTTACGAGGGGAAGCATGGAGAATAGGGGGCTTTGGTTTCTTGCGACTCAACAGAAACCACAGTTGCTTCGCTATACTTGACGCTTCCGAGCGGAAGTGCCAGTCGGGGTCTCAGCAGGAAAATCCCCTAGCGAAGAAGAAGTGAAAGTACCTCGCTGGACATCGGCTACAGCACTGGGAAAAAGTGGAAGTCACTGTAGTCGAAGTGCTGGTACTAATAGTGGGGACTACATTTAGAAGACCCTTCTTCTTCGACGCCCGAGTTTGCCATACCACCAGCCCGGACGTTGCCATGACAACTATATCCCACAGTTATCAAATACAGGGGAAAGACAATTCCACTTGAAAAAACAAATATTTTAGGGGTGTGTGTATATGTGTGATGTATGTGTGTGCGTGTGTGCGGACAAAATTCCGGCTGCTCCCACTCTGGTAACACCGCGCTCTACAACACGAGCAACAGTGCGGTGGGGCTCACCGAAAAAAAAAAAACAACAAAAACTATGTCCCGGGTGCCCCCACTCTGGGAACACCCCGCTCCACAGCACGAGCAACAGTGCGGTGGGGCTGGCCGGAAAAACAAACAGGCAGCGAAATCCGGGGAAAAGGAAAAAAAATGACACTAACGTCCGATACAACCCCCTGTACTCAATAACCGGTAGAGAAAAAAAAAACAAAAAATGGCTAAATACAAAACAGGAATGAAGACTGAGCGGCAACAGAAAGGCAAGACTTACGGGCCCTACCTGCGTGAGGTACCCGGCGGAAGGAGGTCTGGACGCGGTCGACTCCCCTCGGTCTCACCTCGACCCCCCGGTCACACCGGATGTTCCTTCAGGCCACCAAGACTCCCTTCACGCTAGAGTCACCCCGCCCAAACCCCCCACAAACAAACACGACAAACTAACTAAATGAATACAAAAACCGACAGAACTAAAAAAAGGTACTCCCGCGAAACGAGAGAGACAGTCGAGCCCTTCACATCCCGGACGAGCCCCCACAATTGTCACGACCGACCCCTGGAGGTCTGCCCTGACAGGTCGGTCTAGGTGGGAGTGAAGGGGGTGACTGACCTCACACGCCTCGCAAGAGCCCACACGAGAAAGATTACGATACAACACCCCATTTATTCACACCAACACACACAGTATAAATAAGCATTCCAACGCACACAAACATGCACAATCACAATCAAGCACTCCAACACAACAACATGCACAATTATAAATAAACATTTCACCATACGACGTACACAATCACAATTACAGCATTCCTGCACATATGACATATACACAATTATAAGAAACATTTCCAGCATCCATCCCTTCCCACACCCTGGAGTGCCTCCACACCCCTGCCTCCGTCAAGTCTACTGGGAGCACCCTGTCGCACTAGGTGCTCCGAACCGGGTTGGTTCTTGAAGGGAGTCCCCTCAAAGCCGACACCCTCGACACGCAAGCAGGCAGTGAAGAGCGCGTCCCGGAAAGGGGGGGGGGGGGGGGGGGGGGGGGGGGGAGAAACGTGGCGTTGTTTTCTGGAGGTCCTGGACGGGGATCAGGGGCGGCCAGTCAAGCCGGGGGGCTTTTTCTTCCAGTCCGCGGTCCCGCCAGAGCGTTTGGCTCAACCAGCACGTGGCACCATCCAGTCCGCGGGCCCAGCCAGAGCGTGGCCTCAACCAGCACGTGGCACCCTCCAGTCCCCGGTCCCAGCCAGAGCGTGGCCTCAACCAGCACGTGGCCCATCCAGTCCGCGGTCCCAGCCAGAGCGTGGCCTCAACCAGCACGTGGCACCCACCAGTCCAGACTCCGGGTGAAGCCCCCGGGAGGAGGGGGGGGGGGGGGGGAAACGTAGCTGGGAGGAGAGAAGAAAGGGAGGGAAGGAAGAAGGAAGAAAGAAGGAAGGTACTGGAACCCCGCCGTCAGTACAGCTGGGCCCATGCTGCTAAATCTTAACAGCCACTCGCATGATGGGCGAGGGGAAGTCTATTAAATGCACCAATAACCCCAGCTCAACACAGACCTGAGCATAGCACAGTAAACCAATCAATCGTTTAAAATCTCTCACCCTGAAGCAGGTAAGGGACTGCATTAATCAACAGGCTATAAACAAATATGAATTATCTTCACCTTCTCTCACCACGTTTAACAATTTCCTTTCTTTGGAAATAAACCCCAAAACAGCGACCATCGTTAATAACTGCCACCAAAATTTGCAAATAATAATTCAATGGCATAATTGTCACATTTTATAGCCACATTCAAAATAACACAAATCTCCAACCACGCATCCGAAGACAAATCATGCGTACGCACACTCGCGAACATAAAACTCGTTCTCCTTGCACACACAAACAGACGGTGGCCGAAGAATAAGAGTCCGGCGAATGTGACAGGGGCGGACGAGCGAGCCAAGCAAGTCCAACCCTGAATCACCAGGGTTTTCTCCCATCCCCACCCACTACCGCATCACCAGATGCTAAACAGGAGAAAGAATTTTGGATATAATTTAGAATGGCCAGGTTAAAGATTGAATTAACCAGAGAAAAGGTCTCAAACAATATTTCTTTTACAATTTTGAAACCAAAAGAAAATTGCGCAAAAGAGAAGAATAAGCCGGGCTAACAACAACAAACCAAAAAAAACAAACCACGAAACTGATGCTTACCAGCTACCCGTGGGTGACCCAGAAGAGGCGGGTCAAACGACTCTCTGCCCTCTGTCCCGTCGGAGGACAGAAGCGCAGATGCGGAGAAAGAAGAATGATGTCCTCCCTACAGGCCGACTGTAGGAATTGAAAATACCGACTGTACCCTCGATGATACGGTGAAGAATCCAAGACCGGAGCAGGCGCTCCCAGAGACATCTTCCGCTCGAGTGAAGAGCTAACCTCCCTCAGCGATGGCGGCCAACATGCCACGCTGCGGTTTACCCGAGTGAGCATACTTCAAACTAAAAGAAATGAAGCACGTGCGACAGGGAAAAAGACAGGCGAGAGGCCCATAGACAGCAAAATTCGGAGAAAGGTACCAGCCCCCATGAACTGCAGGATGAATAGCACGGGCAGTGGAATTAGAGAGAGAGAGAGAGAAAGCAAACCGAAGTTTAACTGAACTACACCAAGGTGCAACCGCACCACAAGCCACAATTTAAAGGGGCGGAACACGACAAAAAGCAACGACAATAAATAAATGAGTTTAATTCCGCCCACCCTAGATGGGTCAAACGTCGTAGGGGCCCGTGACAAACTCGTGACACCCCTCCTCCAACTAGAATACACAAAAACACTCAACTGAAAATGGAGCGACTTCCCTGAAAATGGAGCGACTTCCATCATAGCTAGACGAAAAAAGGTAAACTTTGTTTTGATCACAAAGAGCTTAACCAAAGGGGGAAACATTTTATGTTTTATGGTTTTTCCTTGATGTCCATAACTACTACTCTTGAGATGCGTCACAAGCCGAAGTCAAGGGGAATCCTCTGAAATCCTAGGGCAGGAAATTTTTTCAAAAATGGCACTATCGACTCATGTCCAGCTCTCAGGTGATCAAAGACTAAATTTCACCATATTTTATCATGTTATCATTATTAAGAATATTTATACGCCTAATCAACTGAATGTCCATGGCATTCACATTACAGAAGAACACACTTTGACAAATGAGGCAGTGAATCGTAACAACAGGCAATACACAGATAACAGACCCCGCAGTCACAAGCTTGCCCCACATCCACACATACCCCCCCACCCAGCTTCGCCCCCCCTCACACTCCTTCTCCACCCATCACCTATCTCTCTCTCTCAAAAAAAAAATTACTCAGAGATGAATATGCACAGGCATCCAAACACGTAAATACCCCAGAAAGCAACGCTGGCACTATATAGATGCCAATGGGAGGGGAAAAAAAACTTTTTTTAAAGGTTCATTTAAAAAAGGGCAAAATGCAGAGAACCATTGAGGGGAGATTTTTTTCCAAAAAAAAGATCCAGTTTGGAAAAGGAATCTAACCAAAATTTTTCATAGGAACAAAGGAAGCGTGAAAATTATGATGCATCAGAAAAACAAAGTTCACTTGGTGGGCATAAAAGTGTAACAGATCAGCACATTGAAACGGGAAGTTTCAAAAATTTCCAGCAATGAGATAAAATTTTGTAGGAGGTCCATTGCTAAAACGGGGGAGCCATGATTTCATTTAAAACCCATTGAGAACTTATCAGAAAACAAAAAGAGCTGGCAAAAGGGGACACAAGAAGGGAATGTCGGTGGTATCAGAAGGCGGGGGGGCATCAGGACGAAGTGTAGGTTTTTCCCAAAGGGCTGTCAGTAAGCACTGCCTTTTTAAGAAGCATTTCAATGTTGGGTCGAGCGGTAGGGACTGAGGGGGAAAAGAAGATTGTTAAATGAAGACCAGACCTAAGAAAAAAAAACATTTGAAAGATTAAAACTTTTAAAGAACACATCTCAGCCAATTTTTTTCATCAAAAAAACGCCCTTTTATCGCACAAAACGCAAGTTTCTCCTAATTCCTCGCTTATGAATTCGCTCAAAAACGTTTTTGCAGAAAAATGGGGAATTCTAGGCTTCCACAAGCCCCACAACTCGCCTAAAACCCGCGGGGGAAGGTAGGGGGTCAAAAACAGGGGAAAACCCGTAAGGGCCTCGAGCACTCACACACAACGTGCCGGGTGAGCGTCGCCAATCGGGGGTTGGCCCAATAAACCTTTTCAGGGGCCAAATGAGGCAAACCCTTTTGGTGAACAAAAATAAAATTGAACAAATTGAACTCAACCCTAAAGGGCGGGCACCGATGCCAGACAAGTTTCTTGCACGTTTTCAATGGCAACATCATTTTCGGGAAAAAAGAGCCGGTAAATTTTGAGGGAGACAACGCCACTATTTTTGGGGGGCGTCTCTTCGGGGTTTCTTTCCCTCAGTTGCCAACGCCGACGGAAACTTCAAACATGACTGTAAAAGCGGTCAAAAAAACCCCAAAAAGTGGATCTTGGATCTAACATAGGGGAACAATTTTTAAATTTTTTTTTACAGGGCACCTTAGGGGCTGAACAAGGGTTGTCTCCCTCAAAACGCAGGGTTAAACGTCGTAAGGGTTCAAATCAAGTACCCCCACCCCTTAATCTATGAAAAAGTAATAAACAAAGGCATTGCAGCATTTCTTTCCTGCGTTTTTGTTGCTTTGTGCAGGGGAAAAACCAAGTTTGGCGAGTCTTCCATTTTTTTCCCGAACTACTAGTCAATAAAGCAGTTTACTCGGGGAAAGGGCTAGATGAAAATTTTTGGAAATTTTGGAAAACACTCTAGAACAAATACGAAAGCTTCACAAATGAAAGTGATTCGACTATTTGGAAAAAAAAAAAAAGAACAGATTAAAAAAGACGTACAGACCCGAGAAATCCTATCGATTAAGGAATTAGTGTCGATTTAACTGACCACTTGTGAATTTAACATGTTATAGAAAACCCTTTCATTTCTGTAACGCTGCTCTCCTGATGGGCGGATTCAGAGCTTGACAGTTTTAACAAGCGCTCCAATCTTTCACTGAACTGCCAGAACATGTCAATGAAAGGTTTCTCAGCCAGCCTATTCAGCTGAAAGGGTGGAGGGGATGTAAAACCGAAAAAGGTGGGGGTGGGTGGGGGGTGGGGAGTTTCAGAAGAAAACGGCCTTCAATGCAGAGAGCTGAAGTGGAATGATCTCATGGAAAGGTTCACTGCATAAGATAAAGCAGATTTAGACAATTTCAGAGCTCTTTTGGAAATTTAAATGGGTTTTAAAAAAAAACCACTGTTTTCCCACAGGCAACGGTCAAACCTTTGACCCGGAAAGAGGAAAGCGTGGGAAAGGCATTTTTTGAGAAACCTTTTCTTGTGTATTAAAAATCACAAAAGACGGGAAAGGCGTTATGACCCCTCCCCCATCCCCACACATCTGTTTCCCCCCCCCCTGCACGTTCCCCCCAATCCCCTGTCTTCCTTTTTTGCGTTTTTGCTCACTATCTATGTGGGTTTTTTACCAATTTAAGAACTCAAACACGTCCTGGATAAATTTCCCCCTGGAACATCTGAGGAAGGCCGTCACCCAACTGTCAGCCCATCCTACTGATCACTCTGGCGCTGTTCCTTTTACACTGTTGACCACCTCTGGGTAATTTTAACGCCCTAATTTAGTTTTGCCCTGGAATTTTGAAAAACCCCGGTGTTTCTGGGGTCGGAACGTAAGCTGCCAAATTTTTGGGCCAATTTGTAGAGGATAAGATGGGGGGGTTTTACCACCGTGTCCAAGTGAATTACGTGGGGATTAGGCTCGCCGGACAAGGGATTTTACCCCAAAGCACAGGGCTGACCCGTTCATGTTTAAATCTTGGGATCAGGGAGCTGAATAGGGATTCCACCGGGCAGGGGGGGCACGCAAGTAATTTACACACAGGGGAGACAGTACCTAAAACCCTCACGAGACAAAGACAGACACCAGATCCCGGGAATGTGGGGAAAGGAAGTGGGGGGGGGGGGAAGGGGGGAGGGGAGGTCCATTGGGTAAAAAAAAAGTAATTTCGCGCCTGGAAATCGTTTAAGGTACGGAGAACCCGTCATTATTTTTGTTTGGCATTGGGGGGGGGTTTTTCCCTTTTTACTTTTTCGACCTTTAAGGCAAGGGGCCAACGTTTAGTTGAACTGAAACGAGGCCCCATGTGCTGCGTTTCCAGCCACAAGGTGGTTTTTACACAACGAACCGTTTTAGAAATGAAAGAATCCGGTCGGAGTTTGGTCTTCATATGGGATTTTCCCCGGGCAACTGGAAGCCGGACGTTAAATGAGACGTTTAAAATGAGGCCCCCTTTAAGGTTTCTTAGTCACTTTTTAGAACTCACGCCAACAAAGGAGATGTTTTGGGGAGAATTTTTGTGGGAAAAAAAAAATTCGCTGAAAATAAACAAAGGGATGCAACAGAACAAAAGGGTGAAAATGGGGAAGGGGGGAGCCGGGAAAAAATTCCCTCAAAAAAATTTT
>JAFLJL010017384.1:0-45080 GCA_018398815.1 Conus ventricosus | reverse complement strand
TGACCATTGCAACTGTTGCCTAACACACAGTACTGCCTATGTAATGGTACCCATACCAAGAAATTGGCAGCAAAATCTGACGACTGGAGGGAAAGATGGGAGGGGGTTGATGAAGGAGGGAGAAGACAAGCATGTCTTATCCTAAATATTCAGCTGTTAAAAAACTGACCACATGAGTGGAGGAACAGAGAGAGCCAAGAAGGAGATGGAGATTGAGGGGGGAAGATGTAAAGAACTCTTCATTGTAACTGCACGTGTCAAACAGTGGCTGTTCAAACAGCTCTATTATGAGAAGGGCATGCGCACATGCAAAAGCATGTGTGTGCGTGCGTGTTTGTGTGTGTGTGTTTGTACGCATGCGCACGTGTGTGTGTGTGTGTGTGTGCGTGTGTGTGTGTGCGCGCGCGCGTGTGTGTGTGTGTGTGTGTGTGTGTGTGTGTGTGTGTGTGTGGTGTGTGTGTGTGTGTGTAAGTTACTTACAGGGTTGGCTGTTAGAGGGATAATCTATCAGTGGCATCTACACACACAGTTGTGTTTCGGTGGGTGGGGCCAATGTAGTCTTGCAGGGAGTGTTATTCTGATGGCTGGCTGGTCGCGCATACAGCAGACAGCCCTGTCTTTGGCAGTAGTGCTGCTGTTTCGCTAATTAATTAATGCAAGCTACTCTGATTTGGAGAGTGTTGATGGTTTGGAGAGTTTGAGTGTGAAATTTGGGAACCATAGATAATGTGTACTGAATGGCAAGCCACTGTGGCTGCCGTTTTTTTCTTGAACTTGTCCTAGGGATAGCATGTAGAAACCGTTGTGAAGACGATGGGCTTGACGTGTCACACTGTGGTGATGGGATTTCTTTCAGCACTTTGAGAAGCCCGAGGAAGCACAGGCGGCGGCTGATGCACTGAATGGCGCCACCTACAATGGAAACAACCTGAGAGTGGAGGTCAGTGGATAACCGTCTGCAGTTTACTCTGTCCTTGTACCTGGGGTTGTGGGTAGGATTCTCCCCATCCACTTGCCTCATTGTCCGTCGCATCCTTCTGCTGCAGAAAGTGATGGCCCATGGTTTTCTTAAGTGCTTGAGCCTAAATCTGGCAGGATGACGTTAGAGCATTGTGGATTAATTTTATTTGTATTGCTTTTTGGTGGCAAGCGTGGACTATGTAACCATGCCCAAGTATTTCGATTTGTGGCTCTCACGTAGATAACATGCGCAGTCATCCACAGAGTGGGAACTTTTAAGTGTATCCAGAAGCATGATTTAACTTATGGATTCTGTTTGACAATTTCTAGATACTCACATTTTCTTTCTTTGTTGTTCTTGTTGTTGAGGTTATTTATTGGATTTGTCCTGCTGCTTATGTTTCAGGATGAGGTTTTGCTTCCAGTTTCTTGGTGGCATCCCCCATGCTGCCAAATATATTTGCTTTAAATTAAGTATCGTAATTCATTATAAGAACTTTGCAAAAAATTTATATGTTATACAGATGGCTATAACTGATTGAAATGCAGTGATTAAGTTTTTGCTGTGAAAATGAAAAACGTGGCGTCTCTGGCTGTGGTCGTGTAGCTGAACAAGTGGCATGGGTGTAGTGCCTTTTTAATGGCACAGAAGATGAAAGAGAGAGAGAAAAAATATAGAAAAAGAATAGTCCATCCTGGCACTTTGGCAGTGCATGATTCTTCTGAAGAGGAATGCAGTCCTGATAAATGTCTGTCAGTTTTGTGGATTGTTCCATTTTGCAGATGTCACACAGCAAGGTACGGCAGAAACCTGGCATGGGGGACAGAGAAGGCTGTTACCGATGTGGCAAAGAGGGGCACTGGTGAGCAGTGTTTGTTGTGGTGTCATTCGACGACCATGTATGTAGTCTGTACATACACATGTTAGACTGTGTCAGGTTGAGTTCATCAGTGATGAGCATATCCATGTTTGTCATGCTGAAGGAATTCACTGCAGACAAGGAAATTCTTTGACTGATCTAATTGATTTCAAAGAGCAGACGGTGCTGAGGATGGAGTGGGGTGGGATCGTTTTTTTTTTCTTCCTGCAGGTCATTACTGTTTGTGGACGGCTCTCCCTGCCTGTCTCTGTTTTCCTCTACCGTCATCCATTGTTGTCTTCCATTTTCTGTGACCCATTTTCTGCCTGCTTTTGTTCTGACAGTTCTTTATATGGTTTTCTCTTGTTGCAATTAAGAACATGCCATACAGAACACCAGGTGTGCATTCCGCAGTGTCTATTTGCCTTCATGGCTTTTGTGTGTGTGTGTGTGTGTGTGTGTGTGTGTGTGTGTGTTTCAGTGACACACCTCTGTGTGTGTGTGTGTGCATGTGTGTGTGTGTGTGTGTGTGTGTGTGTGTTGCAGTGACACTCCTCCGTGTGTGTGTGTGTGTGTGTGTGTGTGTGTGTGTGTGTGTTTCAGTGACACTCCTCCGTGTGTGTGTGTGTGTGTGTGTGTGTGTGTGTGTTTCAGTGACACTCCTCCGTGTGTGTGTGTGTGTGTGTGTGTTTCAGTGACACTCCTCCGGTGTGTGTGTGTGTGTGTGTGTGTGTGTGTGTGTGTGTGTTTTTCGGTGACACTCCTCTGTGTGTGTGTGAGGTTTTTTTCACCATGAAATATGTTTTTGCCGTTTCTTTTTCAGGTCAAAAGATTGTCCCAGAGGGTAAGTATACTTCATGTTTCCAATGTTTTTGTATCACGCTCACACAGATGTACACTGTCATATTTGCAGAGACACCACATATCACACACACACGACATCACGCATATGCACATGCATGAACACACACACAGAGCCCTACACACACACACACACACACACGCACACACACACACACACACACACACAGTGGCAAAGAAGAACCAAACTAGGATTTTAATGTGATTTCTAATTCTTTTAATGTATTTATGTGTTTTCTCAGAACGTTAGTCTCTTTTTACTATGACAGCTCAACTAACACAAGAATGGCAAAACAATTTTTCTACTGCTGCATTTTCCTGTCTAACAAATGTTGAAAGGCAAAATGTTCAAGCAATCAAGTGGGCCCCTCAGCAAATAAACTGTATAACCAACAAAAAAGAACCCTAGTCAACCTTTGGTTTACTTTAGATTAACTGTACAGCATTTCAAAGGGATGTGGCCTTACTTTCAGAAGCAAACAAATACAAAAATCTGATGCAAATTAAACTGAGAAGAGTTTCTTAGAGCCTTCATTGAGTGATCATACATGTAAAATTAATTTGTTGATTTTTTTTTTTCCTCAGCCCTCGCCGACCAAAACGTGATTACCGTGATGACCCCTACGAAGATGACCCCTACTATCGAGATCCCTATGATGACCCATACTACAGATCTCGCTACTTGCCACCTCCCCCATCTTACAGACGCTATGATCCTTACTATGACCCGTACGATCGCAGACCTCTGCCTTCACGTGACCCCTATATGCGAGAGAGGCTGTCAGATCCATACGCTCGTGTTGACCCATACTATTATGCTCGAAGGTCTCCGCCGCCCAGTTCAGCAGCTGCGAGTGCAAGGTGAGCGTTCACTGGAGCCGTAAACAAACATCTTGATGGCCTCCATGGTGCCTAGTACTGCAAGCTGTGGGCTGGTAACCCTAATTGCTGTTTGTGAGACAGAGAGAGAGAGAGGGAGAGTGGATGGGGTGGGCTGTCAGTTGTCGGCTCACATTACTGCTGGATTGTGTGTGACTGTGATCTCTCTTTCTCTCTCTTTCAGACATTGAGGCACTCTAGCACCCAGGGTTATCATCATACACATGAGCAAGTGCCAAAATTATGTTACTTATGTCATGCTGAAATATTTGTATTATAAAAAAGATAAAGTCCATTGATCTTTTTGGGAGAGAAAATTATCCACAGATAAGAGGCTTCAGAAGATTAGCCTTTGTGTTTATATATGTGTGTGTGTGTGTGAGCGAGTGTGTGTGTGTGTGTGTGTGGTGTGTGTGTGTGTGAGTGAGAGAGTGAGAGTAAGCGAGTGTGTGTGTGTGTGTGAATTTTCCATTGAAAAGAGCAATGAATGCAAATGTTTGGCTGAGTGAAAGCAAAGCTACACCAAATCAAAGTTGGAGGCTTAGTCTAAATTTTTAAGACTGCACAGCATGTTCTTTGTGCAGCACACTGCAGGGCCGATGGCTTTAGAATGTGCATCGATTTGGACATCTAGCGGTGAAAGGGTTAAAGTCAAGGTATGCTTAGAGGTCAGACATAATAGTCTTCAGCGCCGTTGTATACTGCACATGTCAGCTTTTTTTCTTTGAAAGAAAAATACTACCAATTTCGGTTGTTTCTTGAAACTTAAATGGTTGATATCTGATTTGTTTGTGTCTTTTTCTAAGAGATCCATACAGTAAAGATCCCTATGCTTCTGCACGCGCTGCCGAAAGCCGAGATCCTTATGATGACTACATGGACAGGAGAAGGCGAGTAGTCAGTCATTCATATATTTTCAGCTGTACCACTTTTCTTCTTTTTGGTCCACCCTCCTCCCCCTTCTGCCCAGCATGCTCTTCATTCAACCTTGAGGTCATTAGTATATCTGTCTGTATTGTTTCGTTACTCAGACAATGGGCAGTAGGTGTGAAGGGATTTACGCTTAACTGAAATATTTTACGTTGATGGCAGGTTTTTTTTGTTTTTTTTTTGTGCATCTATGGATCTTCCATGATGTGTTAAAGTGTGCTGTTGCCTATCTAGAAGTGGGACAGGAAGGAAGTGTTGACTCTGAAGACTGGGATGGAGACTGAGAATGATTTCTGTTGTCCAGTCTATACATTGTCAGTTGGGCTGCCAGTTTCTTTTTCCTTTCCACGCCCCCCCCCCCCCCCCCCCCCCCCCCCCCCCCTTGCCTTTTTTTTTTTTGCTGTGGCATTTTGCTTTGACTCTACATTTCTTGACATTAGCACCATTATGAACAGAATCTGAACAGTGAGCTCATTTTTAAGTTTTAAGACTTGAAAGAGGTGGACCAGTCTTCCATTTTCTCTAAGGGACATTATTTTTTTTTAGATCTAATAAAGTAATTTTGTGGGTTCTGTTTGTTGATGGTAGTTATATCTTGGGAAACTGCGGATGAAAACTATTGAATCAAGATCAAAAGTTTGAAGGGAAAGGAAGTAACATTGCCAAAAAGAAGGCCTGGAATTATGACAGAGCTGGGGTGTTGTGCCCAGTCATCTTTGAATGCAGCAGAATGATCGGTGTAGGCAAACACACTGATCCATTTCCAACTGATGTCTTTGATATTTGAAAAAGTGTCACAGCTTTTTCACTCTCTTCACTTACATGTTTCTCAGAATCAAACAAATCTGTAAACTCTGAGGTTCTGTTTCGTTTTTGGCACCGTCTTTTCCTAGTTATCTGAACACATGAACATGTTCCCTCTGTGTGGCCCACCTGTGGGTAGCAGCATGATGTGTACTCATAAGGTTCCCCCAGCACTGGGCACCACTGTCTGACCACACTGCAACACATCAGACCACCTAAAAACATCTAAAACCTGTTTTAAGTATTAGAATGGAATCAGTCTGTAAAAAAAAATGTCAGTAATTGAACTGGATCTAAGATCCAACAGAAATGAAAAAGAAAAGTACAAACCGCTAGACATACTACATAAGCCATTCTGTGCTGCCAAAACTATTGCACATACACAGGGAAAAGGCTGGCTTCACCAGTGTTGGAAGGGAAACAATTAAGTGTGTACTCAATGGTTTGTTTTGCTTCTGGGACCTGAAAGTTGAATCCCAGCAATAATGACACAACTACAGGATCCAAAAGTCTTTTTCTAATGAAGCACCCTAACTGTATAGCAACCTGCCTGTAACTCTGTGACACTGACTCCATATATACCTTCAAATGTGGCTTAAAAACCTACCTGTTTAACAGGTCTGACTTCTTAAACTGGCTGTCACAGTGTTAGATTTAATTACACATACTATACCGTGGCTCACTAATGCAATAAGCGGCAGCAATTTGCTATCCCTGCCTCGTATACAATAAAGTCCGTACGGACAACAAAACCCTTGAAAGGGCCTCGTGCCTTGCGCATGCTCAGAATCATCCTCTTTTCTCGGCAGCCATTTTCCCGTTAAGCGCGTGTACACAAGCAGCCAAGTATTTTTTGGCTTTTCTCGCAATCGATCGATTGTCGTTGCTGTTCTTTGGTGTCTTTGCTTATTTATCACTTAAGGGAGAAACGTACGTGAAGCGATTGGGTGGTAAGGCGAGAGTTAAGAAGGTTTCGTCTTTCGATTCCCGCATCTCGCCGGCAGGCGCTCTGTCTCTAGCCCTGCCAAAGCCTCCTCTCACTTCAGCGTCACTTTCTCCCAAGGGTTCACTTCAACTCAGCTGCGGTTCTGTTGTTGTGACAGCGAGCTCTTTCTCGCAACCCTCAATTTGTGATGGTGATCGGCTCAGCTGCGGTTCTGTCGATCTCGTCACAGCGAGCTCTTTCTCGCAACCCTCAATTTGTGGCGGTGATCGGCTCAGCTGCGGTTCTGTCGATTCCGTTCCCTTTGTCCCCTAACGGCGAGCGACTCAGCTGCGGCTCTGTCGTTCACGTTACTGCATCGTGTGTTCAGTTCAGCTGCGGTTCTACTGCACACAGTTCGTCTCCATGGCAGAACCGAAGATGCATGAGCCCTCTACGAGGGATGGGGCAATGAGGTAGACTTGTCTACCCCTCCCTCTCGCTCGGTAGGCGATACAAGGGAAGCAACTTCCTCTCAGGGGCTCGAATCTCGTTCGGTCTCGTTGTTTCCCTTCCCCCACCTCATGTGTCGGCCCCTTCTTTTGGGCAAGACACTTTGGTTTCGCCCTCTTTTCCGAGCGCCCCTCAGGGACCGGCGCATTAGGCCCCCCATTTACTGGGTTGGGCCAGCAGCCACATCCTCAGCCCCCCCTATCATGGGGTCAGGGCCCTTTGCCTTGGGCACCATGGGCCCAATGGCAATATCCCCCAACCATGGGCTTTCCACAGCCCCCTGCTCCGGGGTTTCCCTGGTGGCCGGGTTTTATGCCCAGCCCTCCACCAGTGCAGGCCTCTTCCTCACAGGCCCCCTCGGCCCACCCGGTGACTGATCCCACCCCCAGAGTGTCTGGGGAATCAGCCATCCCAGGCCACGCTGGGCTTTCAACCGCGCACCGTTTCGCCAAGGGCGGCCACCCCCTCGTCTGTGGATCCGACCTGGCGGATTCTGAGTCAGAGGAAGAGGGCCAATCGCCCGTTTCTTATTCCTTCCAGGACTCGGTGGCCTTTTCTGGCTTCCCTTGTCCCGGAGGCGGTGTCATCCTCTCAGGAGGTCAGAGCCCCCTGCCCTTCGGCAGCGGAACTCGCTCTGGGATCTCACCCATTGGCAGCTATGCCCTCCTCTCTGCTAAAGGAGTCGGTCATGGTGGCCGACTGCATGAGGAGGGCCCAATTAAGAGTCAGGGGCACGGAGGCACAGGACATCATGCCTGGTTCTGTCCCTGATTTCCCTGGTGCGCTGGCGTGCGGAAATTCCTTAAGCCAGAGAGGCTTCCATTTGCCAAGAAGGCCTTCTTGGCAAATGATACTATCCCGGAAGCCACTCTCCCCCCTCTCCCAGGAGGACCTCCTCCTGGTCCAGGAGAGGTTGAAATCACACGCTAGGCAGGGTCCCTTTCAGAGCGCTGCCTTGCCGAGTGGGAAGAGTCTGCGAGGAGGGGTTTGGAGGCAATCTCGGTCATGGATTCCTTCCTAGGGGGACTAGTGTCTGCCCTTAAGGATCCTGATTCAGATTCCTTCTCCATCCGCCAGTCCGCGACCCACGGCTGTGGTAGCCTGTATTCAGTCAATGGCTGAAGGGCTTAAGTATTCGGCTGGGGCCTTCGCTAGACTCCATCTGAACTCGGTACTAGCGAGGAGAGATGCTGTCCTTTTGGCATCTTCTGTGGCCCGCTTTGCCTCTGCCCGCGCCTCCCTCAGAGCCTTGCCAGTCAAGTCAGGGTCTCTGTTCGGGAATCACGTACAGGCTACCATTAAGAGCCAGGCCGAGATTAGGCGTGACTTCGCCTTTCAATCAGTCCCCCCTCCCCCCCGCCCCGGTTCAAAACGCAAGGCGCCAGCGCCTTTCTCATCACCGGGTCCCTCTCAACCCAAGGGACGACGGTCATTTGGACCCCGGGGGATCCGAGGCAAGCAGCCCAGCAGGGGTCGGCCTCAGGCACGGCCGGCGGGTCCGAAAGCTCCCACGCCTCAGACGGCCCACCCCCAATGACTTGCCCCCGACCTGGGTACTTCACCCCAGGGCGGGCCTGTGGGCAGTCTGTCCAGGCACCTCAGTGCCTGGGAGCGGCTTCCCCGCAAGCCCTTGGGCTCTGCGGGTGATCAGGTCGGGGTTTCGTCTTCCTTGGGGTGCAGTAAAGGCTCCTCTCACTCATTTCCCTCCTCCTTTTGCTCCTCCTCGGGATCTGGCGGCCTCTCAGGCCTTAGACCAGGAGGTCCTTTCGCTCTTAGCCAAGGGAGCCCACAGAGGAAGTCCTCTTCCATTCCTCTCCGGGCTTTTATGGCCGCATTTTTGTGGTTCCCAAAGCTTCTGGGGGATGGAGACCGGTTCTAGACCTCTCGCCCTTGAACAGGTTTCTTATCGTCCTCCGTTTTCGGATGGAAACCCCCATGTCAATCCGCGATGCCATGCATCCCGGCGACTGGGCGGTATCCATCGACCTGAAAGATGCGTACTTCCATCTCTTGATCCACCCAAGGGACAGGAAGTACCTCCGCTTCGTGTGGAGAAGCCGCGTTTTTCAGTTCAGGGCTCTTCCCTTTGGGCTAGCCCCTCCCCTTGGGTTTTCACGAAGGTGGCCCGGGAACTTTGCGTGCATGTTCGGGAGAAAGGAATTCGTCTGAAGGCCTATCTCAACGATTGGCTTCTTCTGCCTCATCCAGCACTCTGTGCTCCCAGCAAGCCCTCCAGGTTTTAAACCTCTGTCAGCAGCTGGGATTAATTTGTTCGCAACGAGGAGAAGTCCGATCTCATCCCGTCGCAGCAGTTTCAGTTTCTGGGCATGTCCTTCCACACCACCAACTGGTTGGTCTCTCCAACCCCCCAGCGCCTGGTTCGCCTCCAGCACCTCTTGGCCCATCTCCTTTCCTTGGATCAGGCTCCAGCCAGAAAGCTGGCCTCTCTTCTGGTCTGATGGAGTCCTTGGCCCCCTTAGTGCCCCTCGGACGACTGCACAAACGCCGGTTTCAACGCCGCTTTCGCAAGCGTTGGTCTCAGGCGTTGCAGTCGGGGACCTTCCGATCCTTCTCGGTCAGTGGTTCCAGTCATCAGTGGCCCAATGGCACTCCCAGTCCTGGCTGGCTCAGGGAGTCCCCATCACACCCCCCTCCTCCACAGGAGGACCTGTTCACGGATGCGTCCCAGTCCGGGTGGGGTGCCCACGTCAGCTCTCTGACGGCGGCCGGGCAATGGACCCCGGAGATGGGATCCTGGCATATCAATCGGCTAGAGCTGGAAGCCGTGTTCCAAGCCCTCAAGGAGTTTCTTCCCTTCCTGAAGGGAAAACACATTCTCCTCAACACCGACAACACGACTGTGGCGTGTTATATCAACAAGCAAGGGGGGGGCGCGTTCTCACTCCTTGTCCCTGAGGGCGGAACAGCTTCCTCTTTGGTGCGAGACTCAATCAATCCGGATCTCGGCCAAGCACGTTCCCGGGAAAATCAACATTCTCGCGGACTCCCTCAGCAGGTCGCACATGGTTCTTCCCTCAGAATGGACTCTCGTCCACTCAATCCTGGAACCTCTCTGGACTGTATGGTTCAAACCACAGGTAGACCTGTTCGCCACCCGGTTCAACCACTGTCTCCAGCTGTTTGTCTCCCCAGTTCCGGATCCGGCAGCGTGGGCTGTGGACGCCCTGTCCATCCCTTGGTCCGGACTGACGGGCTATGCCTTCCCCTGTTCCCCATTCTGGGAAAAGTTCTCCGCAAAGCAAGGGAAAACGCAGCCACGCTTATTCTTGTGGCCCCACGCTGGCCGGCCCAAGCGTGGTTCCCAGAACTGTTACACCTGTCTCACGTGCCTCCGATACCGCTCGCCTTAAAGGCAAAGTCCCTGCTTCAGCCACGGTCAGGCATTCCACACGGCAATCCAAACGTGCTGCACCTTCACGCCTGGCTACTGTGCGGGACGCGCTGTCTGCACAAGGCGCCTCCCCAGCGGTAATCGGCCTTGTGGAACATGCCCACAGGTCAGGCACCCAAAGTGTCTACAGTGCCCACTGGAATGGCTGGCTCTCTTGGTGCTCCAGCCATGCAGTATCACCTCATTCTCCTTCTCAATGCCAATTCGCGAACTACCTAGCTTTTCTTTCATCAGAGAAAAAAAAAACAAAAAAACTTTCAGCCTCCTCTGTTAAGGTTCACAGGGCGGCTATTCCACCACTATCTGCCAGTTAGGGGCCCCTCCTTCTGGGACGACCCTCTTCTGCGGGATCTGGTCAGAGGAGCAGCCCTACAGGAGGCCCGATGCCCCCGCCGTACCCCGGCGTGGGATCTTTCTTAGTCCTCTCCTCCTCAGGCTCCCCCCTTACGAGCCCCTCCGGGAGTGTTCTCTGAAATTCCTTTCCTTCAAAACAGCCTTTCTCGTTTCCCTGGCTTCAGGGAGGCGCTGCAGTGAAGTCCACGCCCTTAGTGGCCTGCCTGGGGACGTCGCCTCCGAACCGGATGGCTCGATATCTCTTCGCCTCCTCCCAGAATTTTTAGCGAAAAACCAGTTGCCAGGTTCTCCTTCCCGACTATCTCCATTCTTCCTCTCACTTCTATTCTCGCCCCAGATGTTGAAGACCGCACTCTCTGTCTGGTGCGCGCTCTGCGGGAGTATAGGAAACGCACGAAATCTTCTCGCTCCAAGCAGCGCCACCTGTTTCTCTCTTACAACGAAGGTTATAAGGAGGACATCAGGCGCTCTTCAATCTCTCGATGGCTGAGAGAAGTCATTAAAGCTGCGTACGTGAGACCTGAAGGGGATTTGGCTGTTTTCTCACCAAGACCTCATGAGATTAGGCATGGGCGTCTTCGCTGGCAGTAGCTCATAATGCCAGCATTCAGAGTGTGTAGATGCCGCATATTGGCGTTCCCCTGGCACCTTCATCCAATTCTACCTGCGCGACGTTTCTCGTCTGCGCGATGATGGGTCTAGGGGCATCGCTTCAGCTGTGTGTGGCCCAACACTCCATCTCCGCCACACGCTCCGGCTCTTCTCGCTCCTCCAGGCGGTAACCAGGTGAGCCCTCCTTCCAGGTAGTGCAACTCTGCATTAGTGAGCCACGGTATAGTATGTGTAATTAAAAGGAAATTTTTATTCTAAAATTACGTTTAATCTAACATACTTACCGTGGCTCACGCAGAGGCCCTCCCTACCTCCCCGCCTTCCTGGTTCCATCAGGAGTTCTCAGTCAGGGTTTGATATACCTCGAAAAGAGGATGATTCTGAGCATGCGCAAGCCACGAGGCCCTTTCAAGGGTTTTGTTGTCCATACGGACTTTATTGTATACGAGGCAGGGATAGCAAATTGCTGCCGCTTATTGCATTAGTGAGCCACGGTAAGTATGTTAGATTAAACGTAATTTTAGAATAAAAATTTCCTTTTCCAAACATACGAATTGTTGAGTATGGATTTGTGTGTGTTCACACAAATGTTGTTTGGAGAGAGGGGTTAGGGGTTAGGTGGGGACCTGAGGAGGTTGAGAGAGACTGTTTTTCTTTTGTTTCCTTACAACAGCTTTTAAAGCAGATGACCTGAATAATGCACACCATGTGAATGTTTATTATCATTGCTAACAATCTGAAGTCAAAAAGATTGACGTCACACTTTTCTGCCATTTAAGTTGTGTCCCCTTACAAGGGGTTCTGTGCAGTGCTACCAGCCCTCCCTGCCGCATTTAATACATGTCCTGAAAACCTGCCTCTCTGGCTTAACTTTGGTGGGATGGTTTCACACATCAACTGACCAACATGTCGTGCTGTTCCAGGGCCTATTCTGCAGCGACACAGCCATCAGCATATTCTAGATCTGCCACGTGAGTGTTTCTTTTCGGTGTCTTGGTTTATATAGTACACTTTAGTTGCAGAAATTTGTCTGTTAGAAAAAGCGTTGAGAGAGAAATAGTGCAAGACAAGCTGCGTGCTTGCACTTTTTGTGTGTATGTGCATGCGTGAGACAGTGTCTGGGTGTGGAAAATAAGTGATGTTAAATTTATTGTGTTGATGTACTAAATGTGGAACAAAACAGACCTTTAGAAGTCTGGCTTGAATTCAGAGCAGATGATAAAAGTAACCTTGGTAATTTCATGCGTTAATACTTTTTTTAATTGTCTCATGATAGGTAGGTTGTAGTCATTCCGCAACAGAGACGCGTGAACAGTGTTGCTAACAATTTTTATTATCACAGCATTCTCAGAGGGCAGTTGGGAATGTTTGGCAGGGCCTATCTCCTCTCCATCTCATTGCTGAAGACCGACTGTGAAAGAATAGATTCTCCACACTGATGCAATTTTCTCAGGAGAATCTGCCATGATCATTGAACAACAGAGAGCATGCAGTTTTTAAGAGATGCTGTCACTAGTTCACTGATGATTGTGAGATAGGCTGTATTTGTACAGTAACGAGTATGGTTTATAAACATGCATGAGTATAGATTAATGTACTTTATGATAAAGAAAAGTTCCAGTCAGCCATGATCTGATTTAGGTCCTCTGCATACACTCTGACTCATTTTCTAAACAGTGCACGCCAGCTGACTTGGGTCATGGGTCAATAACCTAGCCACCCAATCAAATTGTGTAATTTTAGGGTAGTATGAAATGAGTAAACCTCATCCTGTCCTCCGTCTCTGCACAACACACTCCAAAAATCGTACATCAAGAATCAATCATATCATACTACCACCTAAGGACCAGCAGCTTGAAAGTGCTTCAGACAGTGACTGGCTGCTGGGTATTGCTCCTATCATCCTTGACGTCCATGTGATGAAAACTCTTTACCACTTCACTCCTTGGTTATCAAGATATGTCTACATTCAGTGCCATGCCCTTGGTACTTTTCCAACATTTCATTTTTCACCAGTCACAAGCATATATTATATAATATAATATGAATAATATGATCAGATTCTGCAGATTTCTTTACGAATTAAAAATCTAAACATATTTTACCCAAATTTTGATATAGGGCATATTTTCTTGCTTAATCTTTATTCATGATCAGTAACCAGTTGGAAACCAGTTCCGTTAGACAATCAGCACCAAAATATTCAAACTGATGGGAGTTGCAGCAAATGAAGAACATATTGAAGTAGATCCCCATTACCTTCAAAGCCCTGGATAGGAACTACCATGTCACAGTGGGATCTACACAGATCGCTTGGCTGAGAATGCTGTGAGGAATATGTCAGGTGGTGTGTACAATGGAACTCCAGAGACTAACACTGTTGGCTGGTCTGCCACCACCTGCTGAACTCCTCCACCAATTACTGTATCAATGCATACACCCTGCCGACTGGCTTTTCAGAGACTGGATCTTTGTGAGGGATTCCAAGAATGGAAAATTCTATGGATTTATCATGTAGAAAATGGCTTGATGGAATATTACCAAGGCTGTCCATTTGGATGATGGATAATATTGTATACTCAGAGAAAGATAGAAAGGGAGAGAAATGGAGGGGGAGGGGCTGCAGTGATGTGCCAAGGTTGTGAATTTGAACTTGATGATAGATACATCTAGACAGGAACCTGATAGTGATGAACATCTTGGGAAATGTAATTGATGTAAAGAGGACCTACACTGCATTCCACTAACTCAACTTGAGTATGTCTTCGACTTTGTAGCAAAAGGGAATCAGAAACATGTCACTGATACGTCATGAGTATGTCTTCGACTTTGTCACGAAAGGGAATCAGAAATGTATGACAATTTTTCCACCAAAATCCTGCTGTTTGCATGCATACATTTATCAATGACAATACTAATCTCTGTATTGTTGTCTTGTCGCTTGCTATGATTGGTATGTGTTGTAGCAGGCATGGTCATCCACACAATAATACAAAAATCTTCAGGCCAGAGATGAGGAAAAATTATCTATGATGGAAAATTTTCAGTACAGTCAGTTTTGTTATTGGATAAAAAATAAAACTGACAGAATCCGCTTCACTTTCAGACTTTAAGTCTCTTTTATTCCAGAATCCCCATACATGATTTTCTCCCATTCTAGAGGACTTAGATTGTTTCCAGGAATTCATTAATGAGGCTGAAGGCAGTCCCTTCATGACGCTGTATCCCATACCAACAGTTTGTTACGGGGTATAGCACCCACTATGCGTTAAACACTGGTAAAAGATTTGCTATTCTGTGTTTTGTAAGTTAAGGTAATTTAATTGTGATGCTTGCTTTATCTGATGCGATTCATTAGAATGCTTGTTCCTATTTCTCTCCACGAGTCAGAATAATGCATTTGTTGATCATCCTTTCCTAAATTAATGATTGACATATATTATTGATTGATGCATTGTTTATCTGCCTTGATTTGATGATTACTACATTTGTTCCTCTTCTTTGCTTTCGTGATCGACACATTTGTTCATTGTTTTTGTCACTGATGTTTGAGACATGTGTTCACTGTAATGACTGATCCATGTGTTCACTGTGATGACTGATCCATGTGTTCACTGTGATGACTGATCCATGTGTTCACTGTGATGACTGATCCATGTGTTCACTGTGATGACTGATCCATGTGTTCACTGTGATGACTGATCCATGGGTTCACTGTGATGACTGATCCATCAGTTCACTGTGATGACTGATCCATGGGTTCACTGTGATGACTGCTCTATGGGTTCACAGTGATGACTAATCCATGTGTTCACTTTGATGACTGATCCATGGGTTCACAGTGATGACTGATCCATGCGTTCAGTGTGATGACTGATCCATGCCTTCACTGTGATGACTAATCCATATGTTCACTGTGATGACTGATCCATGGGTTTACTGTGATGACTGATCCATGCCTTCACTGTGATGACTAATCCATTTGTTCACTGTGATGACTGATCCATGGGTGCACTGTGATGACTGATCCATGTGCTCAATGTGATGACTGGTCAGTGTGCTCACTGTGATGACTGATCCATGCCTTCACTGTCATGACTAATCCATGTGTTCACTTTTACGAATGATCCATGTGTTCACTGTGATGACTGATCCATGTGTTCACTGTGATGACTGATCCATGTGTTCACTTTTATGACTGATCCATGTGTTCACTGTGATGACTGATCCATGTGTTCACTGTGATGACTGATCGGTGTGTTCACTGTGATGACTGATCCGTGTGTTCACTGTGATGACTGATCGGTGTGTTCACTGTGATGACTGATCCATGTGTTCACTGTGATGAGTGATCGGCGTGTTCACTGTGATGAGTGATCGGTGTGCTCACTGTGATGACTGGTCGGGGTGTTCACTGTGATGACTGATCCATGTGTTCACTGTGATAACTGATCGGTGTGTTCACTGTGGTGACTGATCCATGTGTTCACTGTGATGACTGATCCATGTATTCACTGTGATGACTGATCGGTGTGTTTACTGTGATGACTGATCCATGTGTTCACTGTGATGACTGATCGGTGTGTTTACTGTGATGACTGATCCATGTGTTCATTGTGATGACTGATCGGCATGTTTACTGTGATGACTGATCGGTGTGTTCACTGTGATGATTGATCGGTGTGTTCACTTTGATGACTGATATGTGTGTTCACTGTGATGACTGATCCATGTGTTCACTGTGATGACTGATCGGTGTGTTCACTGTGATGACTGATTGGTGTGTTCACTGTGATGACTGGTCCATGTTTTCACTGTGATGACTGATCCATGGGTTCACTGTGATGACTGGTCCATGTGTTCACTGTGATGCGTGATCCATGTGTTCATTGTGATGACTGATCGGTGTGTTCACTGTGATGACTGATCGGTGTGTTCACTGTGATGACTGATCCATGGGTTCACTGTGATGACTGATCGGTTTGTTCACTGTGATGACTGATCCAATTGTTCACTGTGATGACTGATCCATGTGTTCACTGTGATGACTGATCCATGTGTTCACTGTGATGGCTGATCCATGTGTTCACTGTGATGGCTGATCCATGTGTTCACTGTGATGGCTGATTCATGTGTTCACTGTGATGATCAATCAGTATGTTCACTGTGATGACTGATGCATGTATTCACTGTGATGACCGATCTGTATGTTCACTGTGGTGACTGGTCCATGTGTTCACTGTGATGACTGATTGGTGTGTTCACTGTGATGACTGATCGGTGTATTTACTGTGATGACTGATCTATATGTTCACTGTGATGACTGATCGGTGTATTCACTGTGATGACCGATCTGTATGTTCACTGTGGTGACTGGTCCATGTGTACCCTGTGATGATCAATCAGTGTGTTCACTGCATTCTCTGTGGTGCAAGGGGTTCCAGTTCAGGCAGCTATGCTGTGAGCGCATCGTCAGGCTACCCTGCAGGTGCCTCTTCCAGCTACTCGGCAGCACCAGGCTACTCTTCAGGAACCTCGTCAGGCTATCATTCATCATCAACACCAGCAGCCTACAATTCATCAGCACCATCATCGGGCTATTCATCAGGGTCCTCGTCCAAGTACACCTCATCAGCAGTGCAGTCCAGTCGCGTTCCAGGGCCTTACTGATTCATGGGCTTGTGTGTGCATTGCTTCTTCTCTGCTTCCTTTATTTCAGCAAGTCAACAATTCAAAAGTTAAAAGAGATCTTCGCCCACTTTCCTCTCTTTTCTTTGTAAAGTTTGAATTGAATGACATTGATCAGTCATTTTTTAGCAAAAGTCGTTTTCATTTTGCAACAGAGATTTTTTCACATATCGGATGTGTGAAATTTTATTAGTTTAAAAAAAATTCCTTGATGGTGAAATGTCAGGCAGGGGGGGAAGTCTGATGGTGCTCTGCCTTTGTTGCAAGTACCCTGTGGGAGTCTGCTGATGGCGTCCTTTCTTACTGTTCACAGATTGTCCGACAAACTGAAAGAAAAAATAACCCCTGTTTGGGTAGTGGATGCTGTTTGGTGTGGGTAGCTAAAAAGGTCCCTATACACACACATCCACACGCATCCCACAAAGATGTGTGCGTGCAAACCACACATACACGCACTCAGATACATACATACAAAACCACACACATGCACCCCCATATACATAGGCCCACATATATTTATACAAAAATATAGGTACAAAACACATGGGTACATACAGGAACTTTGCTCCACACAAACCCAACAGATCAACACGTTTTACCATGCACACCAAGCGGCGGCGCACCCACACACCACAACACACTGTCTGGATACACTGGTACACAACAGAAATGGCACAACGATGGACCCCTACTTACCAAATGCACATACATGTACACTCACCACCCACAACTACAATGAGGTAACGCACAAAATGATGTTCGGTAGGTGCCAAGTGCATTGGGCTATGCACAGGTCAAACTTTCTGCAAAGCTGTAGTCATGAGCCCTCTCCTTAAATGTTCTCATGCAATCATGGTTCATTCATCCCTAGCTGTGGTATCGCCGCACAATGTGTCTCGATACCTGGCAGACGAGTGAGGCGTAAGTGGACGAGTCCGCAGTGTTGACACCCCTTTTGTTTAAACTGAAGTGGAATTAAGGGTGGGACGAAGAAACCTGTCATGAAATTATCTCAAGAATTATTGGTCAGGCCCCAATCCTGAGTGCTTGTTACTATGGGGTTGCCATGTGTTTTTAGTCTCTCAAAATTTATGTACATCTGCTCAGTATGTACCTATTTACCTGTGGTTTTCTTTTTTCTTGTTCTGTTCAATTTTTCTAAATTCAGAATTATGGGTCATCCTTGTTGTTGACGTCCTCGTTTTGTTTATTTTTTCGGCGTTTTTAAGTTTCAAGTTTTTTTTGTTTTAAAGAGCATTCCATTGTGTGCATTTCTAAGCATAGTTTTAGGAACTAACACACGTGTGGGCTGCTTGTTCTTCCGTTTAGTTTTAAATCCATGTATAAAATGTGCATGTGCAAACAAGCCATGTTCAAATGGTTTGCAGATTTAAGGCTTTATTTGTTTGTAAAATGTGTGAAGGGGCTTGAGACGACAGTTGTTCGCTGACACGCTTGGTTTGTGGGGAAACTTGAAACCTTTTAAACTGACCAACATGTGAAATAAATAAAGGAAATAGACCACGTTTGTGTGCTTGTGTTTTTTTTATTCCTTGTAACTAAAGATTGCATTGTTTTGTATCATTTTGGGATGATATTGTTTTGTATTGATAATACTGTTCTATACTGTACTGCAACTGTATGCTTTGTATTGAATTGTACTGTATTGTATCCCAAATGTATAGTGAAACTGCAACTTTACAATGATTTTTGTGTTAAATTCAGACAGCTGTTTCCACCTGTATGTATTTAGTTAACCCTCTTGTTTTCATACCGGGCGCAGACGGGAGCGCTGAGACAGCGCGCTAGATTTCGTAACGGGCGCAGACGGGAGCTGCCCGCCGCATGTGTACGGTCTTTTCCATCACGTGCCGACTCCGTGAAAATACTTGGAGAGCCACTAAAAGTTGTGGTGATTTCCCACTATAGCCCAGTAATCTGGCAGCACTATTTTTGGATGCTGGCACCACTTCCATTCCCTAAGAAAGAGGAGAAAAATGCAAGCGAAGAGTTGTGCGTGAGACTGACCCATTTTCACAATGGCGTCGTCTGCTAACAAAAGTGAGTTTGATGATATTCCTGCGTATTCAGCAGAGGAGTGGGATCAAATTATGCCAGAAGAAGAGAAGTATGAAAATGGAGAGTTAGGAGAGAGAATGATGTTGAAATCGGCACCAATGAAGGAGAGGAAAATGGTGAAAGCGACCCTCCGTACAAAGTGCTACTCGCCGTTCTGCAAAAAAGGCGACCCGGCTACACATCCTGCCCATGTGGTCGCATTCCAACAGCCGACGGCCAAGCGCACTCACTGCCGAACACTGCCACCGCACTAGATTATTTCTTTTTCTGCCTCTCACATTTTTTCAACTAGTAGCAGAAGAAATTAACAGATACACTCAACAAAAACAAGCAGCTAAGGGCACACCGGGCTCCCTATGGTTCGACACAACACCTGACGAAATGCGGGGCTATGTCGCTTTTACTGATTATTCCCTTTTAACAACAAAGGGACGACGCGTAGAAACGTCATATATGTGTTGTTTCTGCCAGGTGCCTTTAAAGCTTTCATAAGAAGACTGTTTCCATGACTACCATGCGCAGGGAAAATGGCTCAACAGTAGGGCAGTTTGCTAGTCTCTGTTTGTGTGTACGTGTATATATGCTTTCCTGTGTTTATGGTGACAGTGCTTTGATGACCTTGGCAGTGAGACTCTACTCAAATTTTGTCACAGCTATACAGTGTGTAAATACATATGGACATGTATAAGGTGCTTAGAACAATGACAGAAAAACAATGAGGAACTGTGCTTTATCTACAGTAACTGTTCAGTAGTGACAATTGCACTAGTTGTGTGTGGGACATTCTGTGGATTACCTGTGGGGACTGAACAGGCGGACAGAAGAACAGATCATCTCACTTAGGCTGCAGCTTTCCTTTCACAACATAACATGCATGTGCATGGGATAACTGCATTTTTGGTGTGCGTATTAGAATTGTCACCATCGCATGTGACCCCATTGGGGACATTTTGGTGACAATGACGATCTTTCACCTCGAGACACACACAATCTTGCTCACAGTATAGAACAAATTTCGTAGCTTAGAGGTTTATTCCTGGTTGTGGTGAAGCATGAACCATACATACATTTTAAGGCTAAATTCACCCAAAAAATTTGAACACTAGGGGGGAAATTTTGGCCTCAGAGAATCGAATAAAGAAGGGTTAACCTGCCACAGCAGGTGTTCCAAGTTGTAGATGTGGGTTTTTTTTCATATGCTAATCACGTGCCGCATTGGGTGGTGGTTCATCCAAAAGACCATTTATGATTATGCATATTATGTAATCTTGTGCGCTTTTGCATATACATTACACAGAACACCGAGTCAGATGGGAAAGGGTGTAGGGCTGCCATCAACATAACAACTACATGGAAGGGGTGGGGATGGGGATAGGGGGCAGAAATTGGTATCTGCCATCCCTTTCTCAACAGTACAGCCAATAAAGCCCCGACAAAACAAAAAACTCAGGGAAGGGAGGAGGAGAAGGAAAGCTCAGGAATGCTTCCAAACAATCGGTACAATACTGGAAAACCCTGCCCAACACTTAGGGAAACTCTTTGTTGCTCTCTGTCACGACCGACCCCCGGAGGTCTGCCCTGACAGGATCGGTCTAGGTGGGAGTGAAGGGAGTGGGCTGACCTCAACAGCCTCGCAAGAGCCCACAGAGAAAGATTACGATACAACACCCACATTTATTCACACCAACACACACAGTCATAAATAAGCATTCCAACGCACACAACATGCACAATCACAATCAAGCACTCCAACACACACAAAATGCACAATTATAAATAAACATTTCACCATAACTACATACACATCACAAATACAGCAATCCTGCACATAAATGACATATACACAATTATAAAAAACATTTCCAGCATCCTCCTTCCCCCACATCACTGGAGTGCCCCTCCACACCCATGCCTGCCACCTTACGTCTACTGGGAGCACCCTGTCGTCACTAGAGCACCGACCTTGGATCTTGAAGGAGTCGCTCAAAGCGACACCCTCGTCACCAAGCAGCAGTGAAGAGCGCGTCCCGGAAGGGGGGGGGGGGGGGGAGAAAACGTGGCGTTGTTACTGTAGGTCCTGGACGGGTATCAGGTCGGCCAGTCAAGCCGGCGGGCTTTTCTTTCCGTCCGCGTCCCAGCCCGAGCGTGGCCCTCAACCATCAACGAGGCACCAACCATCCTCGGTCCCCCCCAGCCAGAGCGTGGCCAAAACCAGCACGTGGCACCATCCAGTCTGCGGTCCCAGCCAGAGCGAGGCCTCAACCATCAACTGGCAACCATCCAGTCAGCGAGACCCAGCCAGAGCGTGGCCTCAACCACACGGTGGCACCCCCCATACCAACTCCGGGTGAAAGCCCCCGTAGAGGGGGGGAAACGAGCTGGAGGAGAGAAGAAAGGGAGGGGAAGGAAGAAGGAAGAAAAAGGAAGGGTACCTGGAACCCGCCGTCAGTACAGTCTGGAACCCATCTGCTAAAACTAAACAGCCACTCGCAGATAGGCGAGGGTAAGTCTATTAAATGGACCAATAACCCCAGCTCAAAACAGAACCTGAGCAAGCCACATTAAACCAATCACATCGATTAAAGTCTTCTCACTATGAAGTCAGTAAAGTGACAGCAAAAAATCAACAGGCTATAAAAAAAAAAGAAATATCTCACCCTTCACTCACCTACGTTTAACAATTCCTTCTTAGGAACTAAACCAACACAGCACCATCGCTTAATAACTGCCACGCCGGGACATTTGCAATAATAATACACTAGGCATAATTGTCACATATTATAGCCACATTCAAAATAACACAAATCTCCACCACGCATCCAATCCGAACGACAAATCATGCGAACGCAAACACCGCGAACATAAAACTCGTTTCACCTAGCCAACACAAACAACGGAGGGCCGAAGAATAAGAGTCCGCGAATGTGACAGGGCGGACGAGCGAGACCAAGCAAGTTCCAACCTAATCACCAGGTTCTCCATCCCATCCCCACCGACTTACCCGCATCACAGATGCATAAACAGGAGAAAGAATTTGGAATATAATTTAGAAAGGTCAGGTTAAAGATTGAATAACCAGAGAAAAGGTCTCAAAACAATATATCTTTACAATTTACAACAAAGAAATTGCGCCAAAAGAGAAGATATAGCCTGCTAACAACAACAAACCAAAAACAAACAAACCACGAAACAGATGCTTACCAGCTACCCGTGGGTGACCCTAAGAGGGCGGGTCAAACGACTCTCTCTGCGCTCTGTCCATCGAGAGGACAGAACGCAGATGCTGAAAAGAAAATATGTCCCTCTCCTACAGGCCGACTGTAAATTGAAGATACCGACTGTACCCTCGATATACGGTGAAGAACCACGACCGAGCAGGCGCTCCCAGAGACATCTTCCGCCTCATGTGAAGAGCTAACATCCCTCAGCGATGGTCGTCCACATCCACGCTGCGTCACAGAGTGAGCAAAGACTCAAACTAAAAGAAATGAAGCACGTGCGACAGGTAAAAAGACAGCGAGAGGCCGATAGACACAAGTTCGAGAGAAATAGGTACCAGCCACCCCATGAACCTGAGATGAATAGCACGGGCAAGTGATATTAGAGAGAGAGAGAGAGGAAAGCAAACCGAAGTTGAACTGAACTACACCAAGTTTGCAACCGCACACAAGCAACATTAAAGGACGGATACACGACAACAGCAACAACAATAAATAAATGAGATAAATCCGCCACCCAGATGGGACAAACGTCGTAGGCCTCGTGACAAACTCGTGACAAAAACCCCCCCCCTTCTAAAGCATCCTGTTTCTCTGAGATACAGTGCTCCTTTGAACCACGACTGCATGTGCAAATTCACCCAACAATGGACCGAACCCAACTCTCTGTGCACTACAAGTATGAGAATCCAATACAAACATTCTACGATAGATTCATACAGGAAATACATAATTATAACATTTATCAACCACTTAAGCAAACCTTCCAACCATGAAAGTACAATCCAACCATTGTGATATCCCAACCGTAACACAACTGAAGTGAAAACTGGTCAGTACAACCTGAATACAAAGACCAAAGTGATATAACCCGGGTTGAGGAAGTGACCCTCAGACCGAATTTCAATGTATGACAACGTAGCTCGGCTAATATTAGTCAGCAACCGTAATTACAGGAACCCTTGATAGAACGGAACATGAACGCATGGACACAGCATTCCCACTGCCTAACACATGAGTCGACGACTGACTGGCCGGATCCGTCCAAGCACAGGGAGAGGGATGAAGAACGCTCTCCATGTACAAACTTCCGGCCGAACTTCTTCTTGGCACGCCAGTGCGCGTCCAAATCTGCCTGAGATATTCAGCACAATAGGGGCATCGCTAGTCCTAACGGACAGCCTCAGGTATCGACAATCGCAGATTCTAACCACTACCGATATGTTGCGGTGACCGCGCTTGGATGGTGGAATAATGTTTCCCACCCAGGTCGAACCCCAACCTTGCTGAATGCTCCACAACCAGAGGCACAGACCCTAAGGTAACAACGCATCAAGCGACCCTTTAGATGTCCGTTGGTAGACATCGCACTGCGGCATACTGCCTAAACCAGCGAGTTCATCCCTTGGCCAGAAGAAGTCTGTCTTAACCCGCTCGAGAGTCCGCTTGAGCCCAAATGACCTCATAGGTGACTCATGGGCCCTGCCGGAGAACAGATTCTCTCAGCATTGGAAACGACAAGCTGCATTGCCACACGAACTGCTTTGAGTGAAAACCCAAAGAGGATCCCCTAGTGGAGCTTAAAGCTCACCTTGGCGTGGTCGGGCCGTCTGAGAGGGACGATCCACAAGTGTCGTAGGAGGCGATGGACATCCAAGTCCCTGCCTGAAGACGGATAAAGCTTAGCCGGAACGCCCTTGCCAGAACCTCGTCACCCAGAGTATCGGCTGAAGAACGTGACGACAATTCCAGTTCCTGCTTCCATAGCTGGCGCGTGTGGTGACTCCACACCCGCCTGTACGGGCAAAATCCGTAGACACGGCTGACTGCGTCCGCTGCGAAGGTATAGTAAATTTCCCTATGAATAAGGGAATACATAGTCGTCTCCAGACCGCGATGGCCCATACTACTTCGCCACAGAAGTAGGGGGTGGAGATAGGAATAAGTACAGAAGGACGGTGAGGGAGGTAAAACCATCCTCCAACCCGCACACATCATAACTAGTCGCCCCCGCCGGTCCCTCAGGGGAAACTAAATACTTATCACAAAGAGTGTTGATGCTCCCGAATCCCCTGATGTAGTCGACCAAGGGGTGAAAACAAAAAAAAAATATTTTATTTGGGGGGAACCAACAAACAGAAAGAACACGGACACCAGTACCACCAAAGCTTGATGGACCCCATGTTTAGCCGAGCGCGAGGATGCTGGAAAGGACTAGCCCCATTACTACCAGCGCGTTTAAGACAATCATTCCTAATTTGCCAGACGACCACAAAGAAAAACACAGTCGGGAGTCGGGCGCTGAAACCCCCGATAAACTCCAGCCATGTCACCGGTCCCGCTACAGTTTTCGGCGAGCCTATTGCCACTAAAACCTGTGGAGGGCTTCCTCTCCGTATCTGTGCTATGCCCATAAGCCTGCGAGCTTCAGCAAACACACCACAGCGTATGAATCGCAGCCGCATATCCTGAGGAGCTGTCTCGCCTAAACCGAACCTCCACTCTGGGGACACAGAGATGGTGCGCTTTATTCAATGAGATCAGATCCTCCAGCTCCAACTTGCCAACTGACGCCAGTACCCAACTTATTGCGCAGCCTAACACCAAACCTGCACGAAGGTCACTTCTTTATTCTACTTCATGGACCTGACATTCCTCCTTGAAACGTCTCTGGGTAAGGAGGAAACGCTTACGCAGAGCCAACAGCATGTCTGCAGTAAGACGCACCTTCATTTAGAGTGAGCACACACTCCCCATCTCATCACCAAAAATAATCCAGAAAAAAGGTGCAATAGCCATTTGTACCTCAGAACAGTAATGTATGAAACAAGCCAACTTTGTCAAAAGCTCCTAGGAACATATCAATGTCCTCACTAGTTCTGAACACCTGGAAAGCTTTAACTTGGGCCTCTAACTCTAACACCTCTGGTGATTAACCCCCCTGACATAACAGAATGCGGGTAGACCGCGAAGAGAAGTTGTTCCATCCTCCTCCCAACGCAGAGCCTCCATCCTGTTCTAGTTCTTCCCTACGGAGGGCAAGCCTCTTTCCCTACGCTGAGTCCTGTCAGTCAGCCACTTCCCTACGCTGAGCACCTCTCCCTACGCTGATCACCTCTTCTCCCTACGCGATCCTCCTGTCTGGCAGCCTCTTCCTTACGAAGGGCCTTCCTGTCGGGAGCTTCTCCTAACGAAGGCCTCCTGTCGGGCAGCTTTCTTCCTTACGAAGGGCCTCCTGTCGGCAGCCCTTCCACTGCGCAGCATAGGGCCTCCTTCCCATGCAAATCTCCTGTCTGATCCAGACTCTCTCTCGGCGCAGAGCCTCCATCCTATCCACCTCTTCCCCAACTCTGAGCAGCCTCTATCCCTACGAAGGCAGCCTCTGTCCTACTAAGGGCCCTCCTGTCGGCCAGCATTCTTCCTTACGAAGGGCCCCTGTCCGGCAGCCCTCTCGCGCTGCTGCTCTAAGGAACATCAGGACAAGTGATGTCCCTGGAGGGATTCACCACTCCCGAACACTGAGGACTGACCCTTCAGACCCTCCCTTGGTCCCGACCTTTCCCATGAGGAAAGCCCCCCTGGGCAAACTCCGTACGAGGGGAACATGGAGAATAGAGGGCTTTGGTTCTGCGACTCAACAAGTAAGCCCACAGTTGCTTCGCTATACCTGAGCGCTTCCGAGCGGAGTGCCAGCGTGTCACAGCAGGAAAATCCCTAGCGAAGAATAATGAAAGTACTCGCTGACAATCGCTACAGCACTGGAATAAGTGGAAGATCACTGTAGTCGAAGTGCTGGTACAAATAGTGGGGACTACATTTAAAACCCTTCTTCTCCGGACGCCCGATTAGCCATACAACCAGCACCGGACGTGTGCCATGACAACTATTTCCTACATATCAAATACCAAGGGGGGGGAAAGACAATTCCACTTGAAAAACAAATATTATAGGGTGGTGAAATATGTTGTTATGTATGTGTGTGCTTGTGGTGCCGTACAAGTTCCAGGCTGCTCCCACTCTGGTAACACCGCGCTCTACAACACGAGCACAGTGCGGTGGGGCTCACACCGAAAAAAAAAAACCACAAAAACTATGCCCGGCTGCCCCCACTCTGGCAACACCGCGCTCACACAGCCGCGAGCAACAGTGCGGTGGGTGGCCGGAAAAACAAACAGCGCAGACGAAATCCGGAGAGAGGAAAAAAAAGGACACAACGTTTCCACCGATACAACCCCCTGTACTCAATAACCTCGGTAAGAGAAAAAAAAAACAAAAACAGGCTAAATACAAAACAGGAATGGAAGACTGATCGGCAACAGAAATGCAAGACTTACCGGCCGTACTGCGGGAGGTACCCCCCGGCGAAGGAGGCTGGACGCGGTCGACTCCCCTCGGTCTCACCTAGACCCCACCGGTCACACCGATGTTCCCTCAGGCCACCAGACCCCATCACGCTAGAGTCCCACACCAGCCAACAACACCACAACCAAACACGACAAACTAAACTAAATGAAAACAAAACCGACAGAACTAAACAGTACACCGCGAACGAGAGAGACCATCAGAGCCCTTCACATCCGGACAGCCCCCACATTGTCACGAACCGACCCATATGACTGTCCCTGACAGAATCGGTCTAGGTGGAGTGAAAGGGAGTGACTGACCTCACAACCGCCTCGCAAGATGCCCACACGAGAAAGATTACGATACAACACCCCATTTAAACACACCAACACACACAGTCATAAATAACATACAACGCACATCAACATTCACAATCACAATCAAGCAACACCAACACACACAACATGCACAATTATAAAAAACATTTCACCATACGACGTACACAATCACCAATTAACAGCATTCCTAGCACATATGACATATTACACACTAATAAAGAAACATTTCCAGCATCCATCCTTCCCACACCCTGGAGTGCCTCCACACCCCTGCCTCCGTCAAGTCTACTGGAGCACCCTGGTTCGCACTAGGTGCTCCGAACGAGGTGGTAGTCTTGAAGGAGTCGCTCAAAGCCGACACCCTCGACCCGCAGCAGGCATTGAAGAGCGCGTCCCGTAAAGGGGGGGGGGGGGGCAGGGGGGGGAGAAACGTGGCGTTGTTACTGGATGTCCCTGGACGGATCAGGTCGGCATTCAAGCCGCGGGCTTTTCCTTTCCAGTCCGCGTCCCAGCCAAGCGTTGGCCTCAACACGCACGTGGCAACCATCCAGTCCGCGGTCCCAGCCAGCGGCGTGGGCCTCAACCAGCACGTGGCACCATCCAGTCCGCTTCCCCCCAGGCCCCCCAAGCGTGGCCTCAACCATCTCGTGGCACCAACCAGGATCCGCGGTCCCTAGCCAGAGCTGCCTCAACCCAGTGCACCTCACTCATTCAGACTGTCCCGGTGAAGCCCCCTGGAGGAAGGGGTGGGTGAATCGTAACTGGGAGAGAGAAGAAAGGGAGGGAAGGAAGAAGGAAGAAAGAAGGAAGGGTACTGGAACCCCGCCGTCATAACAGTCTGACGCCATGCTGCTAAATCATAACATCCACACGCATGATGGCGAGGGGAATTCCTATTCAATGCACCAATAACCCCAGCTTCAACACAGACCAGGAGCATAGCCAGTAAACCAATCAAAACTAAAAAGTCTTCACACATGAAGCAGTAAGGACTGCATTAAATCAACAGGCTATGAAACAATTGGAATATCTACACCCTTCACTCAACTCAACGTTAATACAATTCCTTTCTTAGGAAATAAACAAACACAGCGGGACCATCGCTTAAAAACTGCCACCACCTTGGCAAATAATATATCAATGAGCATAATTGTCACATTTTAATAGCCACATTTCAAAAATAACACAAATCTCCAACCAACGCAACCGACGACAAATCATGCGTACGCACACTGAACGCGAACATAAAACATCGATGCTCCTTGCACACACAAACCAACGGTGACGAAGAATAATAGTCCCGAATAGTGACAGGGCGGAACGAAGCGAGACCCCAAGCAATTCCAACCCTGAATCACCAGGTTCTCTACCCATCCCCACCGACTACCACTGCACACCAGATGCATAACATGAGAAAGAATTTTGGATATAATTAGAATGCCAGTTAAATATTGAATAAACCAGAGAAAAAGGTCTCAAACAATAATACTAAATACAATATTGCAAACAAAAGAACATTGCGCAAAAAAGATAAGAATAAGCCGGCAAACAACAACAAAACCAAAACAAACCAAACCACGCAACCTGCTGCTTAACCAAGCTCCCTGGTGACTCCAGAGAGCGGGTCAAAACCGACTGCTCTGCCCTCTTCCAGTCGAGAGGACAGAATCGCAGATGCGGGAGCAAGAGAAAGATGTCCCTCTCCTACAGGCCGATCAGTAGAAATTGAAGATACCGACGTAACCCGCGAATGATAGGTGAAGAACCAAGACCGGAGCAGCGATCCCAAGACATCGCCGCTCGAGTGAAGAAGTTAAAAACCCCCCACCCTCAGAGCGATGGCGGCCATCATGCCACGCTGTCGTACAGCAGAGTGAGCTTCATTCAAACTAAAAGAAATGAAGCACGTGCGACCAGGTCAAAAGACAGGCGAGATTCCGATAGACCAGCAAGTTCTATAGAAAGGTAACACAGCCACCCATGAACCTGCAGGATGAATAGCACGGGCAGTGAATTAGAGAGAGATAGAGAGAAAAGCAAACCGAAGTTGAACTGAAAACACAACCAAGGTGCAACCGCACCACAAGCCACATTTAAGGGACGGATACACGCAACAGACAACGGACAATCAATAAATGAGTAATTCCGCCCCCTAGATCGGTCAAACGTCGTAGGCATCGTGACAAAACTTCTGACACCATCCACCACCTATGGTGGAATAAGATAAAAAAATAAAAACCAAAAGAAAAAACAAACAAAAAAAAACAATAATAAACAAACAATAACACTCAACTGAAAATGGAGCGACTTCTCATGAAAATGGAGCGACTTCCATCAAAGCTAGACCAAAAAGTAAACTTTGTTTTGATCACTAAGAGCTTAACCAAAGGGGAAACTTTTTATGTTATGTTTTTCCTTGAGGTCCAATACTACGACTCTTGAATGCTCACAAGCCGAAGTCCAAGGGGAAACCTCAGAAATCCTAGGGCAGATTCTTCAAGATGAGCACTATCCGTACTCATGTTCCAGCTCTCAGTGATCCAAAGAACAAAATTTCACCATAATATATCCATGTTATCATTATTAAGAATATTTATAACGCCCTAATCAACTGAAATGTCCCATGGCATTTTCACATTACAGAAGAACACACTTTGACAAATGAGGCAGATGAATCGTAACAACAGGCAATACACAGATAACAGACCCTGCAGTCACAAGCTTGCCCCACATCCACACATACCCACCACCCAGCTTCGCCCCCTCACACTCCTTCTCCACCCATCACCTATCTCTCTCTCTCAAAAAAAAAAAATTACTCAGAGATGAATATGCACAGGCATCCAAACACGTATAATACTCCAGAAAGCAACGCTGGCACATATATGTAGATGCCAATCGGAGGGGAAAAGAAACATTTTTTAAGGTTCATTTAAAAAAGGGCAAAATGCAGAGAATCCGAGTTGATGCGGTAGATTGTTCCAAACAAAAGATGCCAGATTGGCAAAGGAATGCTAACCAAAAGTTTTCATAGGAACAAAGGAAGCGTGTAAGATATGATTGTCATCAGAAGAACAGAGTTCACTTGGTGGGGCATACAAGTGTAACAGATCAGCAAGGCATTGAAGACAGGAAGTTTCAAAAGATTTCCAGCAATGAGATGCAACTTTGTAGGAGGTCCATTGCTGAACAGGGAGCCAGTGATGTTGCAGTTAAACCAGTTGAGAACTTATCAGAAACAAAAAGAGTCTGGCAAATGGGACACAAGAATGGAATGGTCGGTGGTATCAGAAGCTGCAGAGGGGGCTATCAGAGACAGAAGTGTAGGTTGTTACCAAGGGCTGTCAGTAAGTCACTGCACATTTTAAGAACAGCAGTTTCAATGTTACGGTCAGAGCGGTAGGCGGACTGAGGGGTGTAAAGAAGATTGTTAGAATGAAGATCCATGACCTAAGCAAAAATAACATTTTGAGGAAGATTAAACATTAGAAGAACACAGTCTCAGCCAACTTTTTCAATCAGAAAACGCCCTTTTATCGCACAACACGCACACGTTTCTTCCTAATTCCTCGCATTACTGAATTCGCTCAGAATTCAGTTTTATGCAGAATAATGCGGAAATTCTAGGTCATTCCACAAGCACCACACACTCGCCTGAACCCGCGTGACAGGTAGGAGGTCATAACAGGGGAGAACCGGTAATGGCCCTCGAGCAGCTCACACACAACTGTGCCAGGGCTGAGCGTCGCCAATCGGGGTGTGTGGCCCAATGAACCTTTCTCACGGGCCAAATGAGGACAAACCCGTTTGGTGAGACTTAAAGTAGAAACTTGACACAAATTGAACTACAAGCCTAGAAGGGCAGGCAGCCGATGCCAGACAAGCTTCTTGCACTGTTTTCAATGGCAACATCATTCTGGTCAGGGAAGAGCTCGGTGAAGTTTGTACGGATTGACAACGCCAGCTATTTTGTTCCGGGCAGTCTCTTCGTGGCTTCTTTCCCTCAGTTGCCAACTGCACGACTGTGAAACTTCAAAACATGACTGTAGAAGCGGTCAGAAAATCCTCAAAAGTGGATCTTGGATCTAACATCAGATGGAATCAACTTTTAAATTTTTTTTACACGGCACCTTACTGGGCGTGAACAATCGCGTATGTCTACCTCAAAACGACCAGGTTGAACGTCGAATAACGGTTCAAATCAAGTACACCCACCCCTTAATCTATGAAGAAGTAATAAACAAAGGATGTACATTGCAGCTATTTCTTTCCTGCGTTATGTGTTGCTTTGTGCGAGGGAAATTCCAATGATTTGGCGAGTCTTTCTTCAGTTTTTTCCCGACACTACTAGTCAATAAAGACAGTTTACAATCGGGCAAGGACTAGATGAAATCTTTGTGGAGAATTTTGGAATATCACTCTAGAACTAAATACGAAAGCTTCACAACTGAAGTGATTCAGACTATTGGAATAATAAAAAAAGAACAGATTAAAATAGACGTACATGACCTGATGAAATCCTATCGATTAAGGAATTATGTGTCATTGATTTAACTGACCAACTTGTGAATTTAACATGTTATAGAAACCTTACATTTCTGTAACTGTCTGCTCTCCTGATGGGCGGATTCAGAGCTATGACAGTTTGAGTCAAGCAGCTCCAATCTTTCAGCTGAACTGCCAGAACATGTCAGACTGAGAAGGTTTCTCAGCCAGCCTTATCTCACTGCTGAAAGGATGGAGTGGGATGTAAATCCGAAAAGGTGGGGGGTGGGTGGGGGTGGGGGAGTTTCAGAAAGAAAACGGCCTTCAATGCAGAGAGTCTGAAGTGGAATGATCTCTATGGAAAGGTTCCACTGCATAAGATAAAGCAGATTTCAGACACATTGCAGCAGCTCTTTTGGAATTTACTGGAGTTTTAAAAACAAGCCACTGTTCCCACAGGCAGAGCGGTCAAACCTTCTGACCTGGAAAGAGGAAAGCGTGGAATGGCAGTTTTAGAGAACTCTTGGCTTGTGTATTAGAAAATCACAACGAGCGAGATGGCAGTTATGACCCCTCCCCCATCCACACTACATCTGTTACCCCCTCCCCCTCTGCACGTTCCCCCCAATCCCATGTCTTCCTTCTTTGCGTTGTTGCTCATCTATCTATGTGGCTTCTTACCAAATTGTAAGAACTCAAACACGTCCTGGACTAATTCTCCGTGGAACATCTGAGGAAGGCCGTCAGCCCTAACTGTCAAGCCCATCCTACTGATCACTCTGGCGCTGTTCCCTTCTACACTGTTGACCACCTCTGGATAATTAACCGCCCTAATTTAGTTTTGCCGTGGACTTAGAAGAACCTGGTGTTTCTGGCGTCGGAACGTAAGCTGCCAAGTTTCTGGGACCAATTTGTAGAGGATAATGATGGGGTGGTTTTCACCACACGTGTCCTAAGTGAATTACGTGGTGAGTTAGGCTCTGCCGGATCAAGGGACTTTTACCTAAAGCCACAGTGTCTGACCCGTTCATGTTCAAGTCTTGGAGATCAGGCAGCTGAAGTAGGCTATGTCCACCGAGCAGGGAGGCACGCAAGTAAGTTTACACACAGGGCAGACAGACTACAGCTAAAACCATCACGAGACAAAGACAGACACCAGATCCAGGATGATGTCGGGGGAAGAGGAAGTGGGGGGAGGGGGAAGGGAGAGGGGAGGTCCTATTGGGTAAAAAAAAGTAAGTTTCGCGCATGACGAAATCGTTTAAGGTACGAGAGAATCCCTGGTCATTAGTTCGTGTTTGGCATTGGGTGGGGTATTTCCCTCTTTTTACTTTAGCGTACCTTCAGAGGCAATCTGGGTGCCAGACGTTCAGTTGAGACGTGAAACTGAGGCCCCATGTGCTGCGTGTTCCAAGCTCACAAGGTGGTTTACTACACAACGAACTCGTTTGAGAAATGAAAGAATCCCTGGTGCGGAGTTCGTGTCTTGCATAGGGTGGGATTTTCCCTGAGAGGCAACTGGAATGCCGGACGTTCAAATGAGACGTTAAACTGAGGCCCCTTCAACTGCGTGTTCTTAGCTCACTTAGCAGAACTCACGCCAACAAGGCAGATGTTTGGGGCAGAATTCTGTGGGAAAAAAAAAATTCGCTGATAAATAAACGAAAGGGATGGCAACAGAACAAGAGGATGAAAATGGGAGGAAGGGAGCCTGGATTCTCGAATTCCACACAGAGAAAGAAATCTAACAAGGAAGCAGTACAATTAAATGCAATGTTGACTTTCCGCCTCACACAACACCATCACAAGCCTAGAGGGCTCCATTCCATCAACAGAAACAAAGCCCCTCCCCCCTCCCCTTGGCCTTCCAGATCCCGTTGAATGATTTATAGATAGCAAGTTATCAAAGCCAGTGTCACATTTAGAAACGAACTGACATATTTCTACACCACGCGATATTTTTAACTTGGCTCCATCAATGCCTTTCAGAATTTTATTTGATTTTAATGACTGGAGGAGTAGCGACGAAGTGGGTAAGATACAGACTATTCTGTTGTCTCACAGACACAACATTGATGTTGCCCCAGTGATACAGCGACAGGTCCAAGATAGGTCGAATCGTGCATGCTACATTTTGCCCTAAGAGGGGTGACATGGAGGATGATATGTCTCCTAGGTGAGACCATCACAGGTTTGTTCTTCAAGTCTTGCATGACACATTTTCCCCAAAGAGTGTTCACTGTTTTCATGTGTCATGGTTACTGTTTTCATGTGTCATGGTTACCGTTTTCATGTGTCAATATAGTTACTGTCTTCATGTGTCATGGTTACTGTTTTCATGTGTCATGGCTACTGTTTTCATGTGTCATGGTTACTGTTTTCATAAGTCATGGCTACTGTTTCCATGTGTCATGGTTACTGTTTTTGTAAGTCATGGCTACTGTTTTTATGTGTCATGGCTACCGTTTGCATGTGTCATGGTTACTGTTTTCATGTGTCATGGCTACTGTTTTCATGAATCATAATTACTGTTTTCATGTGTCATGATTACTGTTTCATGTGTCATGGCTACTGTTTGCATTACAGTTTTCATAAGTCATGGTTACTGTTTTCATGTCATAGCTACCGTTTTTGTGTCATGGTTACTGTTTTCATGTGTCATGGTTACTGTTTTCATAAGTCATGGTTACTGTTTTTATGTGTCATGGTTACTGTTTTTATGTGTCATGGTTACTGTTTTTATGTGTCATGGTTACTGTTTTCATAAGTCATGGTTACTGTTTTCATGTGTCATGATTACTGTTTTCATAAGTCATATTTCCTCTTTTCAGGAGTCATGGTTACTGTTGAAAAGAAGAAAACAAACAACCAAACAAACAAACCAAAAAACAAACAAACAAACAATAAAGTCACAAAATTGCAGAATTAACCATTTTCATGTGACAACAGTGATGGGTTTTTGAAGCGTATAAATTCCGTGGGGAAGTAAATGACGAGGTGTTTGAACCGTGGGGCAACAGTGTGTCTCGTCTTACCCCAAGGGGTGGGGGTGGGGGGTGGGGGGTTTAAAGTGTATCCATGTTTTCGGAAAAATCCGTCAGAATTCTCTCTCTCTCTCTCTCTCTCTCTCTCTGAATTTTTGAAAATATTTTTTTCTCTTTTTTTCAATGTCATCCATATTTTATGCTTGTGCTACCCATTCACCTGCGTCTGTTCTAGAGTATCTTTACTGCATCATGCTGCTGTATACAAGAAAAGCATAATAGCTTTTGAAAAAAAATCTAGGTATTGGAAAATACAATTAATCTTCAGAGTGAATATAGCTGTCCAGTTCTGCGGTGAGAGTGTGTATGTGTGTGTGTGTGTGTGTGTGTGTGTGTGTGTGTGTGTGTGTGTGTGTGTGTGTGTGTGTGTTGTGTGCGTGCGTGCGTGCGTGCGTGCGTGCGTGCGTGCGTGCGTGTGTGTGTGTGTGTGTGTGTGTGTGTGTGTGTGTGTGTGTGCGTGTGTGTGTGTGTAGCTTTTTCAAAATGCATTTTTATCACATTTAACTGGGCATGAATAATGCGTCGAAACGCACTGCTTTTGTCTTGTCGTCTGTTCATTCCGTTCGTTTGGTAGCTGAGTGACGCAGTTCTTATGCTCCAGACTCAAAACCAGTCAAAGCAACCATTTCGAAGTCAAAATTTTAATGTCATTGTTCTGTATACAGATGATCAGCCTACAAATCTGGCATGGATATTATGTTTGTGGTGTACGCTGGAGTTAAAATTAATGCCCCCCCCCTCCCCCGCTAAGTTATAAAATAAAAAGACCTGTAATCTCTCATCTTTTGACACCAGTAAGGTATCGTAAAACACGTAGGTATCGTCACAGCCTTCTTTGTGACGAAGGGTATTAATGACAATGTCCACTTTAAGGGGGATTATCAACATGACATCACACGCCACCCGGACTCTTTGTTATGACAGGCAGAAGAGCTCACCTGTCCACTCTGTTGGGGGCTTTGCCAAGTCTGAGGGTTAGTTTCAAAGCCTGAGGGTGTTGTGCAACGTTGCATCATACACTTCTCGGACTGGGCCTTTTCCGTACAAAGGGAAGGAGGAGGCTTTGTCCTATGTGCCAGACCACAAGCGATACGGGTAACAGCAAGTTTTCTGTCATGACCTGACTTATTTGGAAACAAGCGATGAAGCAGAAGAAACAACTGAAGCAAACAACACTTTCTTCTCCTGTAGTAAACTCCCTCCTCCCCCCCCCAGGGCCTCTCACACCACATCTCTCTTTACCCCTTCCCTCCCCTGCACCCCCTTCATCCCCCACTACCTGCACCCTGTGTTCCCCTTTTTTTTCGGCCTTATGTACGTCAAAGGTTGAGCCAGTGTTGAATAAATGTTAATTTGTATTTGTTTATTTCCCTTGGTTGTTTTTAGTGAGTGCATGTGTTTGGGTACAGGGTTATGGGTGTCACGAGGCCTATGACGATTGCCCATCTAGGGTGGTAAAATTTTCATTTATTTATTGTTGTTGTTGTGGTCGTGTATCAGTCCCTAATGTAGCTTGTGGTGTGTTTGCACCTTAATGTCGTTCAGCTCAGGTTAGGTTTACTTTCTCTCTCTCTCTCTTAATTTCACTGTCCGTGCAATTCATCCTGCAGGTTCACGGGTGGCTGGTACCTTTCTCTTGAATTGGCTGTCTCTATCGGCCTTCCACCTGTCTTTTTACCTGCCGCACGTGCAGCATTCCTCTTAGCTTGAGGTATTCTCACTCTGTGACGTAAGGTGGCATGTTGGCTGCCATCGGTTAGGGAGGTTTGCTCTTCACTCGAGCGGAAGATGTCCCTGGGAGCGCCCACTCCGGTTTTGGTTCTCTACCACATCGCCGAAGGTACGGTCGGTCGGTACCTTCATCCCTGCAGTCGCCTGTAGGGGAGGGACGTCACGTCATCTTTTCCGCATCTGCTCTGCTGGTCCTCTCGACTGGACAGAGGGCATGAGAGTCGCTTGACCCGCCACCTTCTTGGGTCACCCGACGGTTAGCTGGTAAGCATCAGTTTGTGGGTTTTTTTTTTTTTTTTTTTTTTTTTGTTGTTAGCTGGCTAGTTCTTCTCTTTTGCGCAATTTCCTTTTGGTTTCAAAATTATAAAAGAAATATTGTTTGAGACATTTTTTCTCTAGCCATCAAATTTAAATCCAAATTTCTCTCTCCTTTCAATCCATTGGTGATGCGGTAGTCGGTGGGGATGGGGGAGAACCTGGTGATTTAGGGTTGGGACTTGCTTGGTCTCGCTCGTCCTCCCCTGTCACAATCGCCGGTCTGTTATTCTTCGGCCACCGTCTGTTTGTGTTTGCAAGGGGAACGAGTGTTTTGTGTTTGCGAGCGTGCGTATGCGTGATTAGTCATTTGGATGTGTGGTTGGAGAATTGTTATTTTTGAATGTCACTATAAAATGTGGGGGATAAACGTGCCATATGAATTATGATTATTTGCAATTGTGGTGGCAGTTATAAAGCAATGGTTGCTGTATTAGTTCAGTTCCTAAGAAAGGAAAATGTTGAACATGTGAGGGAGAGGATGAAGATATAAATTGCTATTCGTTTGTTTAGCCTGTTAATGTAATCTCTTACCTGCTTCGTGTGAGGAGACCTTTAGCGAACATTCCTCATTTGGTTTGTTTACTGTGTTATGCTCAGGTCTGTGTTAAGTGGTGTTACTAATGTATCAGCAAACACCTCCCCTCGCCCCCAATGCGAGTGGCTGTTTAGGATTAGCAGCAAATTTCAGACCATACTGACTGCGGGGTTCTAGTACCCTTTTCCTTCCAGTTCCTTCCGTTTTTTTCTCTCCGGGGGCTTCACCCGAAGCTTGCGCTGTTGGGGCCGCGCAGTGTGAGGAGCACGTGGACCTTGCTGGATGGTCCTAACCCTGTCCGGGACCTTCAGCAACAACGCTCGTCCACGGGATGCGTTCTCCACTGTCCTCGGACTTCCTGAGCTCATGTGACCAGTGTGGTTAGCTCTGTGTCGTGCAATTTGGGGGTGTGTGTGTGTCAAGGGTGTCAGCATTGAAAGATCTGTTCAAGAACAGACCCGGTTTGGGACACTGATTTGACACGTTACTCTCAGAGGACTTTGGAGAGACAGGGGTGAGGGGGAACCAATGATGCACAAAGGAACGTGTGTTGGAAACGCGTATTTATGATTATGCTTATGTTGTGTGCGGTGAAATGCTTGTTTGTGACTATGTGTATGTTGTGTGTGTTGAAATGCTTATTGTGATTGTGCATGTTGTGTGTGTTGGAATGCTTATTTGTGGACTAGTGTGTGTTGGTGCGATATAATGGTGTATCGATTGTAATCTTCTTGTGTGGTCTCTTGCGGGGCGTGTGAGGTCAGTCACTCCCTTCACTCCCATCTAGACCGATCCTGTCAGGGCAGACCTCAGGGGTCGGTCGTGACATTTGTGGGGGCTCGTCCGAGATGTGAAGGGTTTGACTGTCTCTCTCGTTTCGTGGAGTGCCTGTCCAGTTCTGTCTGTTTGTATATGTTTAGTCAGTTTGTCGTGTTGTTTGTGGGTTGTTGGCTGGGTGACTCTAGCGTGTAGGGAGTCTTTAGGTGGCCTGAAAGAAACATCTGGTGTGACTGGGGAGTCGAGTTGAGACGAAGGGGAACGACGCGTCCAGACCTCTTTCCGCCGGGTGCCTCACGCAGATACGGCCGTCAAACTTGCCTTTCTGTTGCCACTCAGTCTGCCATTCTGTTTTGTAGTTAACCAGTTTTTCATACCGGGTGGTTATTGAGTACAGGTGGGTGTATCGGACGTTAGTGTCACATTTTTCTTTCTCCGGATTCCTTCTGATATATATATATTTTTTTTGTCGGTGAGCCCCACCGCACTGTTGCTCGTGTTGTGGAGCGCGGTGTTGCCAGAGTGGGAGCAGCCTGGACATTTTTTTTTTTTTTTTTTTTTGTCGGTGAGCCCCACCGCATGTTGCTCGTGTTGTGGAGTGCGGTGTTTGCCAGAGTGGGAGCAGCCTGGACATTGTACGTTGACATTTTTTTTGGTGCTGTTTCTCAGTCAGTCACCAAGAGACGTGACATATCCATGCGGTATCTGTTTTTCAGTGGAATTGTCTTTCCCCTGTATTGAGAACCGTAGGATATAGTTGTCATGGCAACGTCTGGTGCTGGTGGCATGGCGATGCATGCGTCGAGAGAAAGGTTTTACAAATGTTGTCCCCTATATTAGTACCAGCACTTCGACTACAGTGACTCTACTTATTCCAGTGCTGTAGCCGATAGTACCAGCGAGTACTTTCACTACTTCTTCGCTAGGGATCTCCTGCTGAGACCCGACTGGCACTTCCGCTCGGAAGCGTCAGAGTATAGCGAAGCAACTGTGGGCTTCTGTTGAGTCGCAGAAACCAAAACCTCTCTTCTCCATGCTTCCCCTCATAAGGAGCATGCCCCAGGAGACTTTCCTCATGGGAAGTCGAGACCCAAGGGACGGGCCAAAAGGGTCATCTCCCGTGTCGGGAGTGGTGAATCCTGCTCAGGATATCGCCTCTGTCCTGATGTTTTTGGAGCGACAGCGACAGGAGGATGCTGCCAGACAGGAAGCTCTGCGTAGGGAAGAAGCAGCCCTTCGTAGGGAAGAGTTGGATAGGATGGAAGCTCTGCGTAGGGAAGAGGCTACGCTGCGTAGGGAAGAGGCTGTCAGACAGGAAGCCCTCCGTCGGGAAGAGCTAGATAGAATGGAAGTCTGCGTAGGAAGAGGCTGCTCTGCGCAGAGAAGAAACTGCCAGACAGGAAGCACAACGTAGGGAAGAGATGGAACAACTTCTTTCGCGGACTCCCGCATCTGTAAATCAGGGGTTGATCGACAGGCAAGTGATAGAGTTAGAGGCCCAAAATTAAAGCTTCCAGAGTTCAGACCTATGTGAGGACATTGATATTACTTGGAGCATTTTGACAAGGTAGCAAGTTCGTACAATTGTCCGAGGAACAAAAGGCCATGCACCTTTTTTCTGGATTATCAGGTACTGCAAGGGAGTGTGTGCTCACTCTAAATGAAGGCGCGTCTTATGCAGACATGCAGTTGGCTCTGCGTAAACGTTTCCACTTACCCCAGAGACGTACAGGAGGAAGTTCAGGTCCGTGAAAAAGAATAACGACGAGACCTTCGTGCAGTTTGGAGATAGGCTGCGCAAAACGCTAGGGTACTGGCGTCAGTTGGCTAAGCTGGAGCTTGAGGATCTGATTCTCATCGAACAGCTTACAACACCGTGTCCCCAGAGTTGAGGATCCGTATAGGCGAGACAGCACCACAAGATTTCGCGGCTGCGATTCATACCGCTGAGGTGTTTGCTGAAGCCGTAGAGCTTATGGGCATCGCCCAGATACGGACAGAAGACCCTCACAGGATTTAGTGGCAATAAGGCGCCGTATGACTGCTAGCGGGTCGAACAAGCAGGCAGTTCATCGGGGACCTTAGCACCCCGACTGTGTTTTCTTTGTGGGTCGTCCCGGCCACATTAGGAAAGATTGCCCTAAAGCCACCGGTAGTCATGGGGCTAGTCCTTTCCCGCGTCCTCGTGCCTCGGCTAACGTGGGGTCCATCCCGGCTTCTGGTGGTACAGAGTGTCCAGTATTTCTTTCTTTGTTGGTTTTCTTGGTCGACTCCATCAGGGATTCGGGAGCATCAACGCTCTTTGTGGACAGGATTTGGTTTCCCCTGAGGCTCAGCGGGGCGCCAGTTATGATTGTGTGCGGGTTGGAGGCTGGTTTTACTCCACCCGTCCTTCTGTACTCATTCCCATCTCACCCCCTACTTCTGTGGCGAAATATGGGCCATCGCGGTGGAGCGACCTCTGTATTCCCTTCTCATAGGGAATACCATCACCTTTGCAGACGGACGCAGTCAGTCTGTGTCTATGGATCTGCGTACGGGCATGTGTGGGAGTACCACGCGCGCCAAAGCCAAAGAAGCAGGAGCAGGAATTGCGTCCTGTTCTTCAGCCGATCTCTGACGAGGTTCTTGCAAGGGCCGATCCTGCTACCATGGTCCGTCTTCAGGCCAGGGACTTGTGGATGTCCAACGCCTACGACAACTGGTGGATCATCCCGCTCAGTCTGCCCGACATGCCAAGGTGAGCTTTAAGCTCCACAAGGGGATCCTCTTTAGGGTCTTCACTCAGGCAGATAGGGTGGCAAGCAGTTAGTCATTCCCCAAAGCTTGAGAGAATCTGTTCTCCGGCAAGCCCATGATTCACCTATGGCAGGTCATATGGGTCAAAGCGGACTCTCGAGCGGGAAAGACAGGACTTTTTCTGGCGGGAGAATTCTCAGGTTAGGCAGTACTGCCGCAGTTGCGATGTCTGCCAACGGACAAACACCCTAAGGGTCGCTTGACGCGTGTTCCCCTAGGATCAGTGCCACTGGTTGGGGAGCCATTCAGCAGGTTGGTGTTGACCTGGTGGGACCCATTAATCCACCATCGGATCGCGGTCACCGCTACGCTTTGGTAGTAGTAGACTCTGCGAGTCGATACCCAGAGGCTGTCCGCTTGGGACTCTCGATGCCCCTACTGTTGCTGAAGCTCTCTGGCAGATTTGGACGCGCACGGGCGTACCCAAGAAGAAGTACGGCCGGAGTTTGTATGGAGAGCGATCATCATCCTCTCCAGTGCCTGGACGGATCCGGCCAGTCAGTCATCGACTCATGGGTTGGGCAGTGGAACTGCAGAGTCATGCTTTCACTTTTCGCCATATCAGGGTTCAGCAATACGGATGCTGACTATCTGAGCCGAGCTCCGTAGTCAGCACACCATTGGGGAAATCAGTCAGAGGGACAATTCCCCTCAGCCAGGTTATGTCCCCTTTTTGGTCTGTGTACCAGGTTGTAGTGACAGTTAACGGTAGTGAATCATCACCTGTCTCGGATTGCTACTTTCATTGTCTGAAGGTTTGCTTGTTGTTTGATAAATGTAGTATTATGTATCTCCCTGTAAAATTCTATCGTGGGATGTTTGTATTGGATTTGTCGTACTCTGTCGTCACGAGGTTGGGTTCGGTCCCATTGTTGTGAATTTGCACATGCGTCAAGGTTCAAAGGAGCACTGTATCTCAGAGAAACAGATGCTTTTAGAAGGGGGTTTGTCACGAGGCCTATGACGATTGGCCCATCTAGGGTGGTTAAAATTATTCATTTATTTATTGTTGTTGTTGTGGTCGTGTATCAGTCCCCTAATGTGGCTTGTGGTGTGTTTGCACCTTAATGTCGTTCAGCTCAGGTTAGGTTTACTTTCTCTCTCTCTCTCTCTAATTTCACTGTCCGTGCAATTCATCTGCAGGTTCACGGGGGGCTGGTACCTTTCTCTTGAACTGGCTGTCTCTATCGGCTCTCACCTGTCTTTTTACCTGCCGCACGTGCAGCATTCCTCTTAGCTTGAGGTATTCTCACTCTGTGACGTAAAGGTGGCATGTTGGCTGCCATCGGTTAGGGAGGTTTGCTCTTCACTCGAGCGGAAAATGTCCCTGGGAGCGCCCGCTCCGGTTTTGGTTCTCTACCACATCGCCAAAGGTACGGTCGGTACCTTCATCCCTGCAGTCGGCCTGTAGGGGAGGGACATCACGTCATCTTTTCCGCATCTGCTCTGCTGGTCCTCTTGACTGGACAAGGGCAGTGTCGCTTGACCCACACCTTCTTGGGTCACCCACGGGTAGCTGGTAAGCATCAGTTTCATGGTTTTTTTTTTCTTTTTTTTTTGTTAGCCGGCTAGTTCTTCTCTTTGCGCAATTTCCTTTTGGTTTCAAAATTATAAAAGAAATATTGTTTGAGACCATTTTTCTCTGGCCATTCAAATTTTAATCCAAATTTCTCTCTCCTTTCAATCCATCTGGTGATGCGTGTAGTCGGTGGGGATGGGGAGAACCTGGTGATTTAGGGTTGGGACTTGCTTGGTCTCGCTCGTCCTCACCCTGTCACAATCGCCGGTCTTTATTCTTCGGCCACCATTCGTTTGTGTTTGCAAGGGGAACGAGTGTTTTGTGTTTGCGAGCGTGTGTACGCGTGATTAGTCATTTGGATGTGTGGTTGGAGAATTGTTATTTTTGAAATGTTACTATAAAATGTGGGGATAACGTGCCATTGAATTATGATTATTTGCAATTGTGGTGGCAGTTTAAAGCAATGGTTGCTGTATTAGTTCAGTTCTAAGAAAGGAAAATGTTGAACATGAGTGAGGGAAGGATGAAGATATAAATTGCTATTCGTTTGTTTAGCCTGTTATGTAATCTCTTACTGCTTCGTGTGAGGAGACCTTTAGCGAACATTCCTCATTTGGTTTGTTTACTGTGTTATGCTCAGGTCTGTGTTGAGCTGGTGTTACTAATGTATTCAGCAAACACCTCCCCTCGCCCACCATGCGAGTGGCTGTTAGATTAAGCAGCAAATTTCAGACCGTACTGACTGCGGGGTTCTATACCCTTCTTTCCTTCCAGTTCCTTCCGTTTTCTCTCCTCCTGGGGGCTTCACCGAAGCTTGCGCTGTTGGGTCGCGCAGTGTGAGGAGCACGTGGACCTTGCTGGATGGTCCTAACCCCTGTCCGGGACCTTCAGCAACAACGCCTCGTCCCAGGGATGCGTTCTCCACTGACCTCGGACTTCCTGCAGCTCATGTGACCAGTGTGGTTAGCTCTGTGTCGTGCAATTTGGGGGTGTGTGTGTGTCAAGGGTGTCAGCATTGAAAGACTCTGTTTCAAGAACAGACCCGGTTTGGGACACCTGATTTGACACGGTACTTCAGAGGACTTTGGGAGAGACAGGGGTGAGGGGGAGAACCACATGAAGCACAAAAGGAACGTGTGTTGGAAAGCGTATTTATGATTATGCTTTATGTTGTGTGCGGTGAAATGCTTGTTTGTGACTATGTGTATGTTGTGTGTGTTGAAATGCTTAATTGTGATTGTGCATGTTGTGTGTGTTGGAATGCTTAGTTTGTGACTATGTGTGTGCTGGTTGTGAATAAATGGTGTATCATATTGTAATCTTTCTTGTGTGGTCTCTTGCGGGGCGTGTGAGGTCAGTCACTCCTTCACTCCCATCTAGACCGATCCTGTCAGGGCAGACCTCCAGGGGTCGGTCGTGACAATGGGCAAACTTTGAACACATCTGGGGCATGTCTGCGTGTTTATCTCTGTGTGCTCTTTGTTAGGCTAAGCAATCCGGTTGTCGTAAACTCCCGTTCGTTTAAGAGTTACGGACGTGTCATGGTCTAATCATGGCTGCAAATCTATCCTGCTTGTTTGTTTAATGATTGCTGTTCCTGGAATGGTTTTGTTTGACAGATCATTTCTTTGATCTTGTGTCATTAAACTAAGAGGAATATCTGGCGCACCCCAGTGTTATCAGATTAGGGTTTCAGCCATAAAGATACTGACAGTTAGTTGTCTATCACTACCATGTCGTGAAGTGTGCTGTTTCTTTTCTCTGTACGTCATCTTCTGGATTTTTCCTGTGTGTGTGTGTGTGTGTGTGTGTGTGTTTGACAGCCTGATAAGGCCCTGTGTTTTTCATGACTGGAAAAGAGGATCTGTCGAGGTGGATTATCTGGGAGACTTTTGGCAGGTATAGTTCCCTAGCTGACATGGGCTCTTTTACGTGTGCTTTAAGTGCGTGGAACACACGGTCCCTCGGTGTATCATCTCATCCCATACATATAGCTTACAACATTCCTCCTCCCCGTTCAATCTTCCCTCCGTCCTCCGCACTCCTCACCATTCATTGCCCTCTCCGCCATTTTGTGTTTGCGTGCGTGGTGTGTGTGTGTGTGTGATGAAGACGCACTGGTTGAATCCGGACTGGGAAGAAACGTGACGTGGGGCAGAATGCGATAGGCTGAAACGTGGTGGGAGTGAAAGCGATGGAGCAGAAACGCGGTGCGACCTCCTCTGCCTCCTATCCCCGCGTGACCTATACTGAATCAGAGAGGCCGGTACTGGACTGTGAGAGAGAGTTCGAGTTTAACGTCCTCACAGCAATCGCTTAAGGGACACGTTTGTCGCCTCAGCAAGCTGCAGCATGGAGTCGTTTGTCTTGGCAGACTTGTATGCTGGCAGGTTTGGGTGGGAGTTGGTTGGGAGGAGGAACTCAGGGTGGACGGCGTCCTCATGCTGGAGCTGGGTGAAGTTCTTCCTTCGTAGATAGTCGGTGTTTTCCTTCTTTCATAGAAGGTCGTGATGATGGGACCTTCAGGACCGCTGGGCGGCCGTCTTCGTTCCGAGTGGCGACGGTCCTGTGCCGCGTGAGGCCGACTCGGGAGACGTGCAGGACGCAAGTCGCCAAGCCGCAGCATGGAGATCAGTGCTCGGACTCTGCGCCCATGTGGGACGTTCCCTCCCTCCCCAGAGCCAAAGGGAGGGCCCTGCTGGTCATGCAGGCCATTGGTGAAGTCGCAGAGTGGCAGCGCCTCGCCGTCGAACTGCCCCACAGCCTCGAGAGCCGTCCCCCGGCGACACAGGCTAGACCCGTCGTCACTGCTGCAAGTTGTTCGTTGGTGGATGGTCAGTGCCGTTCTTCTTGTGACCGGCCCTCCCCCCAAGGCCGTTGTCAGAGCTACCGGGCGGCCGTCTTTGTGCTGAGTGGCGACGGTCCTGTGTGCGTGAGGCCGACCCAGGAGACGTGTAGGACAGAAGTCGCCAAGCCGCTGCACGTAGATCGGTGTCCACTCTGCGCCCATGGGGGACGCTCCCACCCTCTCCATTCCCCGAAAGAGGTCCCTGCAGGTCGTGCAGGCCACGGATGAAGTCGCAGAGTGGCAGCGCCTC
>JAFLJL010017383.1:0-17033 GCA_018398815.1 Conus ventricosus | reverse complement strand
CCCTCTCTCTTTCTCTTCTTCTTCTCTCTCTCTCTCTTCCTCCTCTTCTCTCTCTCTTCTCTTTTTTTTCTTCTCTTCTTTTCTTCTTCTTTTAGAAGCTGACGGTCGTATATGTTTGAACTAAGCGTAGGTAATACTTTTACAATTTTCTTTCTTTACTCTTTTTTTTTTTTGGTTTTGAATTCGCTCTCTCTCTCTCTCTCTCTCTCTCTCTCTCTCTCTCTCTCTCTCTCATGGAAATGGGAAGTTGATTCAGGTCATGGAAGGTAAAGGGGGGTGGGAGGAGAGGGGAGGGGGGGGAGGGGGTGTTTTCAGCTCTTTTTTTTTTTTTTTTCCTTATTGCCATGCCCCAGATTCTGCCGATTTACTGCAGCCGTGGCCATTGAGCCGTTGAAAATGAAAAGTATTTTCGACTGGTTGAAGAAAAGGTGGGATGAAATGAGAGGGAGGGGGGGGGGGGGGGGGGGCGGAGGGGGGGGGGGCGGGGGGGACACGGGGGGGGGGGGGGGGGGGAGGAGGACGAGGAGAACGCTTGGTATATCAACCTGATCGAAAGGATCCCCCTCACTCCAGCTCCCCCTCCGCCCACCCAGCTGGGTGACTTCTTGTATACGGGAGGGAGGGGGGAGGGATGGGGGTGGGGGTGGGGGTGGGGTGGGGGTGGGCTGGGGGGGGGGACAGAGTGAGAGCAAGTGCTTTATAGGAGTGGCGTATGGGGAAAAGACATTTGAGAACACTCTGCCCTTAGTGCTCGTGTACTGGGGCATGCCATTAGTGCTCGTGTACTGGGGCATTTCATAACATGAGAAGATCAGGAGAGGAGTGGGAAGGGGGAAAAAAAGGCGGGGGGGGGGGGGGGGGGGGGTGTAGGATGAAGGAGGCAATGACCACAGGCCACAAGCCACAGTTAGGGTGTTGCACCAAATCACTGAAAAATCCATGTAAGCGTTTTGAAGCCTGGCATGAGTTTGAGCCAGAATTAGATCTTTAAACTAATAAACTGATCAACAAACCAACCACCTACCAATCATTTCACCTTTTTTTTTTTTTTTTTTTTTTTGGGGGGGGGGGGGGGGGGTGGGATTTTCACTGATGACGTCATTCACACATGAGCTTCCCGTGGCTGGCATCTTTTGTCACGTCTCTGCACTCACCCGTGACCCTGTCTTTGCGCCAGCTGGAACTGGAATCATCCAAAGAGTCCCATTCTTTGGACTTTAGCCTGTCTGCTTGGAAGCACCTGACTTTTCCCTTGAAGGGCATGTGAAAGAAAACGAGGAGAAGCAACTTCCAGACACAATGAAAATGATAAAAAAACATGTAATTGTGCCAGTCTGTAGATACTCGATTCCTCACGCAAGGCCTTGGTGCGTTTATTTTTCGTGTGCAGCTACATTTTTGCTCTGGGATATGTATGAGAAAGAAACGAGGGAAGGGAGTTAATACTCAAAGGGACGATACTCGCTCCGCATGGCAACAAGGCAAACGCCACCACCCGTCTCACCCCACTTCCTACGATCCACCATCCCCCTCCCTACCTCAGGGCGGTGACAGTGGAAGAAACGTTCCATGTCCCTCCCCTCTGCCCCCCCCCCCCCTCCCCTGCTGTCCTCTGTTGAAGTGCGTTTGCCAGTGCTATGCTCCCGGAGCTTTGGAAAGCTAAGGTTTTCAGTTTCACCGAAATGCTCGTTCATGAGGAACATTGTTTAGAGGACGGTGCATCTGATATAAGCACTCATTTTACAACAGCCCTATTCACTGACAATTTGGGGGCGAAGTATGGTGGATGTGTGTGAATAAAGACGCATTGAAAGAAATGTAGAGATAGTGCATCTGATATAAGCACTCATTTTACAACAGCCCTATTCACTGACAATTTGGGGCGAAGTATGGTGGATGTGTGTGAATAAAGACGCATTGAAAGAAATGTAGAGACAGTGCATTGATATAAGCACTCATTTTACAACAGCCTATTCACTAACAATTTGGGGCGCAGTATGGCGGATGTGTGTGAATAAAGACGCGTTGAAAGTAATGTTGTTAGCTGAACATGAGGTGGGGGAGGGGGGGGGGGGGGGACGTGGTTAGGCGAAACGAGGCTTGGTGGACCGTAGTGAGGCGAAAACGAGACTTGGTAGAACGTGATGAGGCGAAACGAGACTCGGTGGAACGTGATGAGGCGAAACGAGACTCGGTGGAACGTGATGAGGCGAAACGAGACTCGGTGGAACGTGATGAGGGGAAACGAGACTTGGTGGAACGTGATGAGGCGAAACGAGACTCGGTGGAACGTGATGAGGCGAAACGAGACTCGGGTGGAACGTGATGAGGCGAAACGAGGCCTGGTGGAACGTGATTAGAAGAAACGAGATCGATGAAACGTGATTAGGCGAAACATGAGTGAGAGGAAAACGTGGTTAGGCGAAACGTGAAATGTAGTGCACCATTTTGGGGAGACAGTTGAAGCGTCAACGGCGAACAAGGCGGTGTCGGGGGCAGCCGTGTTTCCCACCGCTGGTTGTTTACACCGTCTGTAGATCGGCGAGAAGAGACCACACAACAGACAGACAATAACGGCGTGGGTGACGGAAGAGGGGGTGGGGGTGGGTGGGGGAAGGGGTGGGGGAGGAAGAGGGGCAGAGAAAGGGGGAGGGGAGAAGGGGAGCTCGGGGGTGGATGGTGGGTGGGTGGTTTAACACCAACTGCGCATGTTTTAAGTTAGCGAACAGCTGCGTAGATGGAGGATTCTAAAACCTTAGAAATCATTTTTCTTACCAAAGAAAATTACTTTATGATTATAATAATAATAATAATAGTAATAATAATATAATAATAATAATAATAATAATAATATATAAAAATAATAATAGTAGTAATAATAATAATAATAATAATAATAAAGAAGAAGAAGAAGAAGAAGAGAAGGAGGAGAAGAAAAAGGGGTAGACTATGTCAACTGGGGACTACAGCGGAAGTCTGCTGTCAATGAGCACAAACGTCGTTACTGTTCTACAACGGGCTCACATTCTGGTTTCTCTTTTCTGCCCTGGTAATTTCCCTCTTGCAGGACCACAGGACAGGCGAAAGGTGCGTGCACTCCAACCAGACAGATCCACGGGGCTACAGAGTTGTGCGCTTGCAGAGCAAGGTACTTCCAGTCCCTTTCATCACGAGGAAGAGCCCCAAAGAGAGAGCCCCCAAAAAAGTTAATTTTGTGTAACAAAGACTTAAAATGCTCTGCGTTGTGGCGTGTTTAGAAGGGTGGGGTGTCGGTGAGAGGGAGGGGATGCAAATGGGTGGATGGGTGGTAGACAACAAGGCTTCCTCTATAGTCCACAGTTGACGATTCTAGCCCTGTCAGGACCCCGCTATTAAACTACGCACTGGTCACGGGAGCTCATCCCCAAGCCCCCTCCCCCCCCCTCCTCCCACACACACATCCTGTCCGTTTAATGTTGGACGTAGCTAGGATCACGTCCCCATTCAGGGCTTGGGCAAAAAGCAGCAACAATGAACGGCAGCCTTATCCGCACAGCTGACTCAACAGCCTTATCCGCACAGCTGACTCAACAGCCTTATCCGCACAGCTGACTCAACAGCCTTATCGCACAGCTGACTCAACAGCCTTATCCACACAGCTGACTCAACAGCCTTATCCGCATAGCTGACCCAACAGCCTTATCTGCACAGCTGACATGGCAGCCTTTTCCGCACAGCTAACATGGCAGCCTTTTCCGCACAGCTAACTTGGCAGCCTTATCCACACAGCTAACATGGCAGCCTTATCCACACAGCTAACATGGCAGCCTTATCCGCACAGCTAACATGGCAGCCTTATCCAAACAGCTAACATGGCAGCCTTTATCCACACAGCTAACATGGCAGCCTTACTTGCACAGCTAACATGGCAGCCTTACTAGCACAGCCTAACATGGCAGCCTTACTTGCACAGCTAACATGGCAGCCTTACTTGCACAGCTAACATGGCAAGCCTTACTTGCACAGCTGACATGGCAGCCTTTATCCACACAGCTAACATAGCAGCCTTACTTGCACAGCTAACATGGCTAGCCTTACTAGCATAGCTAACATGGCAGCCTTACTTGCAACAGCTAATATGGCAGCCTTACTTGCACAGCTAACATGGCAGCCTTACTTGCACAGCTGACATGGCAGCTTACTTGCACAGCTGACATGGCATACTTCTCCGCACAGCTAACATGGCAGCCTTACTTGCACAGCTAACGTGGCAGCCTTACTGCACAGCTAACATGGCAGCCTTATCCACATAGCTAACATGGCATACTTTTCCGCACAGCTAACATGGCAGCCTTACTTGCACAGCTAACATGGCAGCCTTACTTGCACAGCTAACATGGCAGCCTTACTTGTACAGCTAACATGGCAGCCTTACTTGCACAGCTAACATGGCAGCCTTACTTGCACAGCTAACATGGCAGCATTATCCACACAGCTAACATGGCCGCCTTTTCCGCACAGCTAACATGGCAGCCTTATCCACATAGGTAACATGGCAGCCTTACTTGCCACAGCTAACATGGCAGCCTTATCGACATAGCTAACATGGCAGCCTTATCCACATAGGTAACATGACAGCCTTTTCCGCACAGCTAACATGGCAGCCTTATCCACACAGCTAACATGGCAGCCTTTTCCACACAGCTAACATGGCAGCCTTATCCACATAGGTAACATGGCAGCCTTACTTGCACAGCTAACATGGCAGCCTTTTTCACATTAGGTAACATAACAGCCTTACTTGAACAGCCTTATCTGCACAGCTGACATGGCAGCCTTTTCCGCACAGCCAACATGGCAGGCTTTTCCGCCACGCTAACATGGCAGCCTTATCCACACAGCTAACTGGCAGCCTTATCCACACTGCTACATGGCAGCCTTAATCCGCACAGCTAACATGGCAGCCTTATCCAAACAGCTAACATGGCAGCCTTATCCACACAGCTAACATGGCAGCCTTATCCACACAGCTAACATGGCAGCCTTACTTGCACAGCTAACATGGCAGCCTTACTAGCACAGCTAACATGGCAGCCTTACTTGCACAGCTAACATGGCAGCCTTACTTGCACAGCTAACATGGCAGCCTTACTTGCACAGCTGACATGGCAGCCTTACTTGCACAGCTGACATGGCTATTCTCCACACAGCTAACATGGCAGCCTTACTTGCACAGCTAAGGTGGCAGCCTTACTTGCACAGCTAACATGGCAGCCTTATCCACATAGCTAACATGGCATACTTTTCCGCACAGCTAACATGGCAGCCTTACTTGCACAGCTAACATAGCAGCCTTACTTGCACAGCTAACATGGCAGCCTTACTTGTACAGCTAACATGGCAGCCTTACTTGCACAGCTAACATGGCAGCCTTATCCACATAGCTAACATGGCCGCCTTTTCCACACAGCTAACATGGCAGCCTTATCCACATAGGTAACATGGCAGCCTTACTTGCACAGCTAACATGGCAGCCTTATCCACATAGCTAACATGGCAGCCTTATCCACATAGGTAACATGACAGCCTTTTCCGCACAGCTAACATGGCGGCCTTATCCACACAGCTACATGGCAGCCTTTTCCACACAGCTAACATGGCAGCCTTATCCACTAGGTAACTGGCAGCCTTACTTGCACAGCTAACATGGCAGCCTTATCCACATAGGTAACATGGCAGCCTTATCCTCATAGGTAACATGACAGCCTTATCCACATAGGTAACATGACAGCCTTATCCACATAGGTAACATGACAGCCTTTTCCGCACAGCTAACATGGCAGCATTACTTGCCAGCTAACATGGCAGCCTTACTTGCACAGCTAACATAGCAGCCTTACTTGCACAGCTAACATGGCAGCCTTACTTGCACAGCTAACATGACAGCCTTTTCCGCATAGCTAACATCGCAGCCTTACTTGCACAGCTAACATGGCAGCCTTATCCACATAGGTAACATGGCAGCCTTATCCACTTAGGTAACATGGCAGCCTTATCCACATAGGTAACATGACAGCCTTATCCACATAGGTAACATGACACCCTTACTTGCACAGCTACATGGCAGCCTTACTTGCACAGCTAACATGGCAGCCTTATCCACATAGCTAACATGGCAGCATTACTTGCACAGCTAACATGCCAGCCTTACTTGCACAGCTAACATGGCAGCCTTACTTGCACAGCTAACATGGCAGCCTTACTTGCACAGCTAACATGGCAGCCTTACTTGCACAGCTAACATGGCAGCCTTACTTGCACAGCTAACATGGCAGCCTTACTTGCACAGCTAACATGGCAGCCTTACTTGCACAGCTAACATGACAGCCTCACTTGCACAGCTAACATGGCAGCCTTATCCACATAGCTAACATGACAGCCTTACTTGCACAGCTAACATGGCAGCATTATCCACATAGGTAACATGGCAGCCTTACCCACATAGATAACATGACAGCCCTATCCACATAGGTAACATGACAGCCTTATCCACATAGGTAACATGACAGCCTTATCCACATTAGGTAACATGACAGCCTTATCCACCAGCTAACATGACAGCCTTATCCACATAGGTAACACGACAGCCTTTTCCGCACAGCTAACATGGCAGCCTTACTTGCACAGCTAACATGGCAGCCTTATCCACACAGCCTTACTTGCACAGCTAACATGGCAGCCTTACTTGCACAGCAAACATGGCAGCCTTACTTGCACAGCTAACATGGCAGCCTTACTTGCACAGCTAACATGACAGCCTTATCCACACAGCCTTACTTGCACAGCTAACATGACAGCCTGATCCACACAGCCTTACTTGCACAGCTAACATGGCAGCCTTACTTGCACAGCTAACATGACGCCTTATCCGAACAGCCTTACTTGCACAGCTAACATGACAGCCTTATCCACACAGCCTTACATGCACAGCTAACATGGAAGCCTTACTTGCACAGCTAACATGGCAGCCTTACTTGCACAGCTAACATGACAGCCTTACTTGCACAGCTAACATGGCAGCCTTACTTGCACAGCTAACATGGCAGCCTTACTTGCACAGCTAACAGGGCAGCCTTACTTGCACAGCTAACATGACAGCCTTACTTGCACAGCTAACATGGCAGCCTTACTTGCACAGCTAACATGACAGCCTTACTTGCACAGCTAACATGGCAGCCTTATCCACACAGCTAACATGACAGCCTTACTTGCACAGCTAACATGGCAGCCTTATCCACATATGTAACATGGCAGCCTTACCCACATAGGTAACATGACAGCCTTATCCACATAGGTAACATGACAGCCTTATCCACACAGCTAACATGGCAGCCTTATCCACACAGCTAACATGGCAGCCTTTTCCGCACAGCTCATTACTCTCTATGCTGACGTGGGCGGCATCCCAGTAAGGCCACGCCGCAGTCTCTGACGGTGAGATGAGGCGGCACCCCCAGCAAGGCCCGCCGCAGCCTCTGACGGTGAGATGAGGCGGCAAATTACGTCACAGCTCTTCACGTATGCCGTGACGCAAAATATTGTCCAGGCTGCTCAACTCGCAATTTAAATCATTTTTTTCTCATACGAAGCAGTTTCAAAACACCACGTCTGCTTGTATGTATTTTATTTTTATTTTATCGCGCTGCGAATCCACAGAGGTAACATCAGCTTTTCGACGATGCATCAAATCTTCATGTGTCATTGCTAAGCATCGTCGTCAAGACATCTCTCTAAGGAAATGACGGGAAAAGAAAAAGGACAGTTAGGCTATTGGAGACGTGGGAGGAAAGCAGCAGCCAGTCAACGGGGAAAATAATCGGAACTCAAGAAGACGTTGTATCTTGCATATACCGCAAGTCAGCGGAGGAACACAGACGTTGAGAACATCGAATCGATCAGTCTCAACATTACCGTGGCCCGGGTTCGTGCTGCAAACCACGTATCGAGCGCGCAGAGGACCGACCCTGACCAGACATCTAGGGACTCTGGCACGCTGGTGTCGCTGGCGGCCGGGAAACTCTGGGCATGCGCTCGGTGCTCCACCCTTTTACAGTGAGTTAGTCACACTCCTTATATTATTTATTTGTTATGTAGACTAAGGTAGTCAGAGGGGAATATGTTCAATTGGTTTATTGAATGGATGTATAGTTTTTGGTGCGAAGATTGTCGCACGTACATCAAAATCCATATGTTAAAATATTTTCATATCCCAAGTTTATTGTTCGGTAACACAGTTATGGCCGACGTGGTTAGGCTTGATTCATTGATATTACATCTTTATTGCAGATGGAGGAGAGTGCGCCCTAGGGTGGAGTGGGGGTCATTCTCATTTCATGTATCGTTCCATCTGCATCTTTCTTTTTATTTATTACGTCATCGTACCGCAGTAGACACATGCAGACATGGCACTACGCACTAGGTTGTGTGCATTTGTGTGGTCACGTCTGTCTTTTCATATTAACAAATAAAATACACAAACAAGTCTGCTGCGGGGAGATTACTCGTGGAATAGGACACTGATGCCACTTGCTCTGTGCAGGTGGGTTGCTGCTTTTCTTTTTGGTTTTTCTCTTGGTTCTTCTGATAACCTCTACCTGAAGTCTGATCGACTGGACTGCTTGGACGTTGACGCCTCTTGGGGTCTATCAACTGGAGTGTCTTGGACGTGGCGCCTCCAGAAGAGCAAGACGGGTCAAACCATCACGGTCAAAGTCGTCTGGGAGAGGAACAACGGACATCGAAGGGTTACGCGAGATATAAAGATAAGAACACTGCAAGACATCATACCATGTAAAGAGAAAAAAGAAACATATTCATAGTCACGCATACAGACATACACTACATCATTTGTGATTGAAGATTGTTGAAATTATATTTTTTCTTTGAATCCGACGTGAAGTGTGGGTGTTGAGTTGTCGGCAAGTTCCTTGAGTTGAGGCGAGTTGTATATCAGCACCCCATTGGTGTGACATATGGTGGCAGCGGTGGGATCCATTGGATCCCCAACTCGCCCCTCCATCAGCTCGGACCTTGTCGGCAGTTTTTCTTTTCTCCGCTTCACGGTGGATGCGGGAGGTTGGGTGGAGCCCAGTCCTCTCTAGGGTGTGCTGGCTCCATTTCTGCATTACGTTAGGAAGTTTTTCTAAATTTATCCAAATTCATCTTTATTTCATAACAAAGAATTTTCAGAAAAATTATTCGATAACGTTGATAAATATCTTTGAAATTCTTGGAAAGTAATCAACTCAGTGAATCTAGTAGTAGGTATCAACCCACTGGTAATATCATTTCTATATTCATACAATTGTAAATCCTGAGGATAGGATTTGACCATATTTGTTATTTGTTTGACTCATACAGTCGAACTCGGATTGGAGAGGGGATCACATGCCCTATACGGCAGTGTGATACATGTATATATGTAACAAGTACACTGCTGTTTAAGTGAAGAGACATTGATCTTGTGTAACTCTGTATGTAAGTTATAGAAGTTTTGATATTATCGTATTGCATTGATATAATTATTCGTTAAGATGCCAAAAGGTCAAGGGTCAGGCAGTGTAGTAACGGCATCTCAAAGTCAGGTCACTATGGACCCGGTATTTGTCATGTTCAAAGCGCAGGGTGAAGCCCTTGGATTGAAAGATGGCGATTTGATTGAGTACATTGAAAAACAACTTGCCAATGAACGCGAGCGCGAAGAAAAGAGATTGGCTGCCGAGCGCGAAGAAAAGAGATAGGCTGCCGAGCTCGAAGAAATGAGATTGGCTGCCGAGCGCGAAGAAAAGAGATTGGCTGCCGAGCGCGAAGAAAAGAGATTGGCTACCGAGCACGAAGAAAGACGTTTGGCCCATGAACGTGAGCGTGAGGAACGTGAGCGCGAGGAGAGAGAACGTGCAGCTGAGCGCGAGCATGATTTAGAACTTAGACGCATTGAATCCAACGTGCGTATCAGTGCTCACCAAAGCAGTATTGGCCAAGCACAATCGGTGTGCAAAGTGAAAAATGCCATTCTTAGAAGATCGCGATGACATTGAAGCGTACCTGACTCAATTTGAACGCGTCGCGACCTTGAACAGATGGAACGAGGATGAGTGGGGCACGAGATTAGCGCCTCTCTTGAAGGGGGTAGCTAGGGATGCCTATGTCCAAATTCCAGTTGAAGACAGTGCCGATTACAAAGTGATAAGAAGTACACTGCTCAAACGGAATCAGTTGAACGCGGTGATTTACCGGAAGAAGTTCCGTAGTGCGAAAACCCCGCGACGGCGAGGAGAATAATGTATACTGGGAAAGACTCGATCACATGCTGAAAAGATGGATCGAAATGTCTAGCAAGGAAGAAGAAAATCTCAAAGAGATGCTTATCATAGAAAAAATTCCTGGAAACACTGCCTATGGATAAGGCGCGTTTCATCAGGGAGAAAGCCCCCTCAGGAAAACAAGAAATATGGATGCGGCTGAGCTCTTTGACGAGTCGAGATTGGCTGAGAAGCGACTCATCAATGGCAAACTAACAAGTTCTAGAGGTCAGCAACTCCAGACTACAAATAAGAATCAAATGGAAGGTCGGGGCAATATTAATGATAATAGGAAGCACCAGGAAGTGATAAAAATCCGGCAGAAGGAAGGACAGAGGTGAAGCCAAGAAACAGTAACTATGTCAGAGGACCACCATCGTTTTCACGTGCTCCAAGCAAAGGTTGTTACAAGTGTGGAGGACCTCATTATGTCAGATACTGCCCTGATAATACGCAGGTGTCAGTAATAATAGGGGACACTGTTCCAGAAGAGGATACACAGGCCGCCATCCAAGTTGCCAGGATGCAGAAACCGAACCAATATTATTGTACGGTGAAAGTCGAGGGAACACAAGCGGAAGCCATGAGAGACACTGGAGCCACACAAACTCAGGTGCACCAGGACTTGGTCCCGCAGAAATGCTATACGGGAAGAAGTAAAGTCGTTCGTTTTGCGAACAACTCCACAGCTAACTTGCCCACGGCCATTGTAAACCTTGAAACACCATACTATCACGGAAAAGTTGAAGTTCTTGTGGCGGAGGACTCCCAGTACCGGTACTCATTGGAAATGAGAGAAATACCCAGAGATTAAAACATGTGAAATCAATTGAAGTTAAGGCGAGGCGCCATGATACAGGGGAAGAAGAAGCAACTAAGACTATTCAGGAGACCATGATGAAGCCCAATGAAGCTATCGCACCAGGGAAGGAAACAAATCAAGTAAAGAAGAGGTGGCGACAGCTACTACAAAGTCAGAAATGAAAGAGGAACCAATATTTGTGACCATGGCGTCGATCGATATGCCGAGTACATCTCAGGAAAGAGATGAGCCAGCGCTCAAGGTCAAACAGTCGGTTTTAGCCACAGTAACTCCTGCACAGCTGAGAGAGGAACAAGAACATGATGTCAGCCTCAGTAGAGTACGCGAGCGTGCTTTGAAAGGAGACCAAGGAATCACCAGAAGGGACGGTACCACAACTCTATACCACCTAAAGAAAGGAGTACTTTACAGAAGGTATTCATTCAACCAAAGAACCCTGAACCAGGTCATTATACCAAAAAAGTACAGACAGGCTATCATGGAAATGGCTCATGATCCGCCAATGTCAGGACACTTGGGCATGAATAAAACCAAAGACAGAATCACTGGATCCTTTTATTGGCCAGGAATCGACTGTGATGTCAGGAGGTTTTGCCTGTCATGTGATACGTGCCAACGATTCATGAATCGGGGGAGACTCAGGAAAGCGCCATTGCAGCATGTGCCAGTCATTAGCATCCCGTTTCAACAGGTGGCCATTGATCTCATCGGACCAATCAACCCTATGACATCGAGAGGGAACAGATTCGTACTCACTATGATAGATTACGCCACCAAATACGCTGAAGCCGTAGCGATACCGAAAATAGACACTGTTACAGTTGCGGAGGCTCTGTATGAGATGTGGTCCAGACTAGGAATACCAGAGAGAGTCGTCAGCGATAGAGGGACTCAGTTCACGTCGGATCTCATGAAGGAAGTTTATCGGCTCCTAAGCATCAAAGGAATCACTACGACTCCATACCACGCACAAGGGAACGGTCTTGTTGAAAAGTTCAAACGGCACACTGAAACAGATGATCCAGAAACTGTGTGTAGAGCAACCTAAGGAATGGGACAGATTCATTCCGGCAATGCTTTTTGCATATAGAGAAGTGCCGCAGGACTCTACCCTATTTTCGCCATTTGAATTACTGTATGGTCGTACCATCAAGGGACCACTGGAGATACTAAAGAAAGTGTGGATTAATGAGGAAGAAACGCCGGAAAACCGCACTGCCGCCAGAGTACATCACAGATCTGCGAAACAGAATGGAGGAGACCTGCAAGATTGCCGTAGAAAACCAGAAGGAGGCAAAGAAACGTTATGTCAAAGCTTACAATAAGAAGGCACATGAACGTACTTTGGAGGGGGAGATAAAGTGTTGGTCTTGCTTCCGGACAAACATAAAAGACTCCAGCTGTCTTGGAAAGGTCCTTTTGTAGTCACCAAGAAGATCAACAAGGTGGACTACCAGATACTAATCAAAGGGAAAGAAAAACTATATCACATAAATCTGGTCAAGAAATATCAGGAGAGGAAAGAACCAGATGCACAAGTGTCTGTCATCATCCATGAAGAAGAAACAGACAATTACTGTGAAGAAAGTGTGCCGATATTTCCATTGAAACAAACAGAAGACTACGCTCAGGTAAAGCTCTCTGAAGATTTGAAACAAAGTCAGAAAAGTGACGTTGAGGAAATCATCTTCAAGTATAAGGAAGTACTTTCAGACTTGCCTGGATCTACTACACTTGAAGAATGCGAACTCAATCTCAGTACTGATGACCCGATCCGAGTGGCTCAATATCCGTTGCCACACTCACAGATGAACATTATCAAGAAGAAGCTGCTCAGATGGAGAAAATGGGAGTCATTGAAAAATCATCTTCACCCTACAATGCACCAATTGTTTTGGTGAAGAAAAGGACGGATCAGTCAGATTTTGTTACTGATTACAGGAAGTTAAATCAAGTGACTCAATTCGACGCTGAGCCTATGCCAGATATAGACGGGATCTTTGCCAAACTGAATAAAGCCAAGTATTTCTCCAAGATCGATTTGTGTAAGGGTTTTTGGCAGATTCCGATGCGAAAGGAAGATCAGCTGAAAACGGCTTCAGCACACCAGAGGGACAATATACATGGAAGAGAATGCCTTTTGGAATGCGCAATGCCAGTGCGGTGTTTTCTCGAATGATGAGAAAACTACTGGGACCACTGAAAAGAGAAGACATTCACAACTTCATCGATGATGTCCTGATTGCTAGCGTGGATTGGAATTGAACACATCACAGCAATTGAATCAGTCCTCAAGAGACTGAAGGAGGAAGGTTTAACGGCAAAGCCATCAAAATGTTTCCTAGGTTATAAGGAACTGTCATTCCTTGGACACGAACTTGCCAATGGCACTCTCAAGCCAGAATCGGACAAAGTTGAGAGGCTATTGAATGCAGAGAGACCGCAGACTAAGAAAACGATCAGAGCTTTCTTGGGATTAGCAGGCTATTATCGGAAATTTATTCCAAAATTTGCCGAGATTGCCACCCCGCTGACGGACGCAACCAAGAAAGGAAAGCCAGATCTGGTGAAATGGAATTCTGAATGTGAGCGAGCATTCAGTGCTCTGAAAGAGAGTCTTGCAAAGAAACCAGTAGTCATTCTACCAGATTGTAGGAAAGAATACGTCTGAGAAACCGATGCTTCAGACAAGGGTCTGGGGGCAGTACTCCTACAAGAAAAGGACGGAGATCTAAGGCCTGTTGCCTACAGTAGCAAGAAACTGAACAAGGCAGAGCAGAACTACTCCACCATAGAAAAGGAATGTCTAGGCGTCGTATGGGCAATTAAGAAATTTGAGCCATACTTGTTTGGTGTACATTTCACACTGGAAACAGACCATCGCCCGCTTGAATATCTCAAGAGATCAAAGACTGACAATGGAAGACTCATGCGCTGGGCGCTACAACTGCAGCAGCATTCCTTCTCTCTTCGAGTTATTTCAGGAGAGGAAAACATTGGGGCTGACTACATGTCAAGGATTCATTAAACAGTGTGTTCCAAAGATAGCAAGTTCATATGTAGTTGTAAGTCACATGTGTTGCGAGATTTGTTAATTAGTTCGGCAGTGTGTACTTTGCTATATTATATTAGAATTAAAATGGCAGTCCATATGATACTGCATTTTATGACTGAGTTCAGGTGATGAGACAATCGATATAATACTGCAAGTGGTGACTATGGATTATAATTTGGCAGTCAATATAAAACTGCATTTTTTTTTAAGGAAAATGTGTATATTTGGACCGCATCGTTCTTGTGTCAGGGTTTTGTAAAGAGGTGAGTTGTTACACATACGGTAACAAGATTCTGTTCATGCACAGTGGCATGAACATTTATGTGCCCATCATAGCACACTTGGAGTGTTAGGAGAACACTCGTTTTGGCATCACATTAAACACTCATCGTAGGAGTATGAGTTGGGTTTAATTGATGTCGGGTGCCATCTTTGCACTGTTTCAGCATTGTTAGAGAACAATGGTTTATGTGCCCATCATAGCACAAGTGGAGCGTTGGGGAAATGCTCGTTTTGGCATCGTGCTGGTCTCTCATCATAGGGGTTATGAGCGTGTTCCAGCAGATGTCGGGTGCTATCTATGCACCGTTTCATAGGAAGCAAGAGGCTTCGTTTTGCTACCCATCATAGTAGCAATAGTGCGCTAGGAATAAGAGACTTAGGCACCTGGGTGACATATGTGCGACCCATTTAAATTCCATTCGTGTTGATTCTGGGGTATGTTGAAGTATATATGCTCCTTATCTACTTCTCTTGAAATTGGCCTGTGCTGTAATTTAGCTAAGGGAGGTAAGTCGTGTCTCAGGACACGAATTTAGCTCTCGCAAGTTTGACGTCATGGTCACTAACATGTGCTATGGACGTATTTCGTTTGATCTTTACAAGAACATAATTTGTTTCATTCATTGGCAGGGTAGAAAGGTTATGATGGGATACAATTGTTGGTTATTATGGTGAAGTTTGAATTTGTAAGATTGTTATTGAACTGAATTATTACTCTCGTTCATTGGTTGGTCAAGCCAGTTGTTTAGTCTTTGGGCTTATCTTGGATTAAAAGAGTGTTTATGACCCTGTTTTAATCTTAAGCGGGGGCATTTATGTAACGCGACAGCCCTCTCGACCAAACACCTGAGACCAATTCTGGATTTCCTCATAGACTCCGCATCTTTTATCGTCACCACAAATTAGTCACAGCTCTTCACGTATGCCGTGACGCAAAATATTGTCCAGGCTGCTCAACTCGCATTTAAATCATTTTTTTCTCATACGAAGCAGTTTCAAAACACACGTCTGCTTGTATGTATTTTATTTTTATTTTATCGCGCTGCGAATCCACAGATGGTAACATCAGCTTTTCGACGATGCATCAAATCTTCATGTGTCATTGCTAAGCATCGTCGTCAAGACATCTCTCTAAGGAAATGACGGGAAAAGAAAAGGACAGTTAGGCTATTGGAGACGTGGGAGAAAGCAGCAGCCAGTCAACGGGGAAATAATCGGAACTCAAGAAGACGTTGTATCTTGCATATACCGCAAGTCAGCGGAGGAACACAGACGTTGAGAACATCGAATCGATCAGTCTCAACATTACCGTGGCCCGGGTTCGTGCTGCAAACCACGTATCGAGCGCGCAGAGGACCGACCCTGACCAGACATCTAGGGACTCTGGCACGCTGGTGTCGCTGGCGGCCGGGAAACTCTGGGCATGCGCTCGGTGCTCCACCTTTTACAGTGAGTCTAGTCACACTCCTTATATTATTATATTTGTTATGTAGACTAAGGTAGTCAAGAGGGGAATATGTTCAATTGGTTTATTGAATGGATGTATAGTTTTTGGTGCGAAGATTGTCGCACGTACATCAAAATCCATATGTTAAAATATTTTATATCCCAAGTTTATTGTTCGGTAACACAGTTATGGCCGACGTGGTTAGGCTTGATTCATTGATATTACATCTTTATTGCAGATGGAGGAGAGTGCGCCTAGGGTGGAGTGGGGGTCATTCTCATTTCATGTATCGTTCCATCTGCATCTTTCTTTTTATTTATTACGTCATCGTTACCGCAGTAGAACAATGCAGACATGGCACTACGCACTAGGTTGTGTGCATTTGTGTGGTCACGTCTGTCTTTTCATATTAACAAATAAAATACACAAACAAGTCTGCTGCGGGGAGATTACTCGTGGAATAGGACACTGATGCCACTTGCTCCTGTGCAGGTGGGTTGCTGCTTTTCTTTTTGGTTTTTCTCTTGGTTCTTCTGATAACCTCTACCTGAAGTCTGATCGACTGGACTGCCTTGGACGTTGACGCCTCTTGGGGTCTATCAACTGGAGTGTCTTGGACGTGGCGCCTCCAGAAGAGCAAGACGGGTCAAACCATCACGGTCAAAGTCGTCTGGGAGAAGACAACGGACATCGAAGGGTTACGCGAGATATAAAGATAAGAACACTGCAAGACATCATACCATGTAAAGAGAAAAAAGAAACATATTCATAGTCACGCATACAGACATACACTACATCATTTGTGATTGAAGATTGTTGAAATTATATTTTTTCTTTGAATCCGACGTGAAGTGTGGGTGTAGAGTTGTCGGCAAGTTCCTTGAGTTGAGACGAGTTGTATATCAGCACCCCATTGGTGTGGACAGTGGGGGAGGTGTTTTTTTGATCGATTATCAGTCTTAACATTAAATGCAGGCTCAAACTTGAGGTTGGCCTCAAAACGCTGACATGGATTATACAGTGATTTAGTGCCAAGTCTAACGTGGTTGTGTCCTGTGCCATGGTTCAGTGATTTAGGCCAAGTCT
>JAFLJL010017382.1:17500-32500 GCA_018398815.1 Conus ventricosus | reverse complement strand
TCGCCCCTTTTTTTTTGGTCCAAAGATCCTAAAATTTTAAAAATTTTCTCGGAGGAATTTCTCAAAAGTATCGAAAAAAACTGCTTTCCTGATTATTCTTTTCTAAATCCAAGTTTCTCTTTTCCATACTGCACATTTTTTCGTTTTTTTCTGAGAAAACGAATTTTGCAAAGGTGTTTTTGGCCATTGCACAATACATCCCCTGGTCCAATGAGAAAAACGCCCTTGCGATCGTTTTGCATTTGTGCTTTGGCCAATGGCCCACATCCCGGGTCGTTGAACGAAAGGGAAACATGTCTGCGATGTGTGCACTGTGCTTTGGCCAAATGGTCACAATACCGTTCGTAAACTTTAATGAAAGACATGTCTGCGATCGTGTGCACATGCTGTTTTGGGCCCAAATGGTACAATACCGTTCGCGGGAACGAAATGAAGACATGTTTTGGGGACTTTGTGCCCTTTGCTGTTTTGGGCCCAATGGTCAAAAACCCGTTCCCCCTAAAAGAAATTAAAGACATGTCTGCGTTTCGTGTGCAAATGCTGCTTTGGCCAATGGTCACAAATCCCGGGTTCTTTGGGCCCCCTAATGAAGATTATCGTGATTGATGCCAGGGGCTCAGAAAAATTTTTCGTTTTAACGTGCCACCACACAGCAGAGGTTCGCCCGGGGGTTAGAAACTCCCGGGTTTTTAAAATTCAACCAGAGTGAAATATTTTTTTGTTACGTTTTATTTTCAACCCTGATTCACGGCATTTTTTGGGGCACAGAGGGCCGGCTCTTGGCGTTTTTTTTCAATGCTTCGGGGCTTTGTTGCCCAAAGTTTGACAAAAGGGGCCCGAAATTTTTTCGGGGGAGGTTAGCAAGATTTTTGTAGCTCTTTGGTTTTAGATTTCCACCCTACGGTTTGTTCCACATGTTAAATTTTACCCCCCCAAAACCCCTTGGGTTTTTGGATTTTTTTCCCTGGAACTTTTTTTGTTTTGTTTTGTTTTTAAAAATTCTTTGTATTTTCCCCGGTTTCCCGGGGACAAAATTCTTTTCGAAATAAAAAGGGGGTAAACAGGGCCTGTTTATATTTTGAAAAAAAAGAAAAGGGAAAGAAAAAAAGGGACAGAAAAAAGGAACAAATGAAAAAAAAAATGAAAAAGTATTTTCATGAAAGAAAGAAAAAAATTTGTAAAGTATTTCAGAAAGAAAGAAAGAAAATAAAAAGTTTTTTCTTGAAAGAAAAAAAGGGAAAAATGAAAAGTTTTATCATAAAAGGGAAAGAAAAGAAAAATGTAAAGTATTATCATAAAAAAGAAAGAAAGAAAAATGTAAAGTTTTTCAGGGAAGAAAGAAAAAAAATGTTAAGTCTTTATCCTAACAAAATTACAGATGGGGAAGGGAGTAGTACTTCATGGAGATTTTATCTTGTCAGTTAATGATAGCCAAAAAAGGCAATTTAAAAATTTTTATGAAATTGTGATTCCGGGTTTCTTTATTGTGTGAAAAGCCCCGGTGATTGTTTCGGGGTGGGTTTGAATAGATTTTGGGTTAATCTTTTAATTTTGTAAAACATTTTCCCTCATATGCAGATTTAAACTTTTTTGTGTTTTTTTTGAATGAAACTCTTATTTTTCTTTCCCATGCCACCCGGCAGTTGGACAACAGACATCTACTTGGGATTGCCCATTGCACAAAAAAAGGACGGAGCAAACATCAGTGGAGGGGGGAAGCTTTTCCGGTCCCCTTGGGGACCTCAGGCACGGCAGAATTCGCCCGGGGGAGCTGGTGTTCCCATTTGAGTGTTGGGAGAAGAAGAAGAAGGTTTTTAAAGGGCCGGATTTATGATAATCAGAAGATTGGAAATCTTTTATCTTGTCACCCCAGTGTTTTTCTAATGAATCTTTTGTAAGGTTTTTTAAAAAACGTGTTTATAAGCATTTTTAAAAAAAAACTTAAGTACCCTTTACACAATGCATTTCAAAATTGACTTTTTATTTTTGTTTCCAAATAAAAATTTAAACTTGTGAATGTTTATTTCTGTTTTTCCTTTTTCCCTTTGTAAATGTTTTTAAAAATCTGTTGGCTTTTCAAAAATAACATAGGGGGGGAAAATTAAAGGTTTTAAAATTTCAAACATCAGTTTTTTACTTCGATTTTAAAAAACTATTTCCCAAGTCAAAAAATCGCGACCCAGTAACCTCCCCCCCCACCCATAGGGCCCAAACCAAAACCCTGAAATACGGGTTTGCAGGATAAAATTTCTGCTGGAAAAAACAAGAAAAAACCCCAAGGTTTCGGCTAAAGAGAAAAAAAATCTAGTTTTCCAGGGAAGGGGGGGTTCTTCTAACGAAAAAATTCTGAGCACCAAAAAATGTTTCTTGAGCAAAAAACTGCAAGTTTTGTCTTCTTGTTTTTTGGGAAAGGGGAAAAATTTACAAATTTTTGTCAAAAAAAATTTAGGGGCTCCCTGGGTTTCGTGAATTGTGAACTCCCCTGCATACAGCCCAGTAATACCAATAAAGTTGAAAAATGCTGGTTTTGTGGATTGCATGGAAAAAAAAAAGGAAATTTAAATGTTTTCCCCAAAAACCCAGAGGGTTACCTCCCAAGTGTAAAAAAAAACTTCAGCTTGGGGCCCCCCCCCCCCCCCCCTCCCAGGGTTTCCCGACAAGGTGCTCTCCCCCCTTGACCATAGTTAAAAATGATGGAAAAAAATATGCCCCGGCCCCCCAAAAATGATAGTAGTCGCCCCGGGCTGAACCCCGCTGGGGCAACTAAAGATTTGGTAAGGGTTTTTTGGGGGGTGTAAAATGAAATTTTTGCACCAACACATGGGAAAAACCCTTAAAAGCATATCATATTTCACGTTTTCCCAAAAAATAAGAAGAAATTTGTTTAAATAAATTTTTTTTTCGCTCCGTGTCCTCGATTAAAAGGCAGCCCCCGGACTGGAAAATTTAAACTCTTTTTCAACAGATAATCGGGTGACCCCCTAGCAGACCCTCTGAGGGGTGCCCCTCTTTCAAAAGCTCAATGTGTTTATTTTCAGAACCCCGGGTTCACTTTTTTCTAAAATTTAAACCATTCAGAAGGCATTTGGGGAGGCATTAAAAGTGTAAAAAATTAAAAACCCTTCCAACCAATCAGAAAATTCAAATACCGAAATCCCCCTTTAGAAAACTATAGGCCAAAAGCTTTTAAAACAGCAGAGACGCTGTCTTTCGGGGGCCCCAAGCCCCAAGGGAAAATCCATTGCGTTTTGCCCTTTGTCGTTTCACTCGAAAAATCTATTGTTTGTACGCTGTTACTTTCATAAAACCCGGAAAATTTTTTCGTTTATAAAGGGCCCGGGGAAATTAGGGGTTAAAACGAATATTTACCCCCAGAATTTGCAATAAAAAGGGAAAATTTTTTTGTTTTCGATTCCCCCCCGGAAAATGACAGCGAAGCTGACAAAGGGAAATAAATTTTCCCCCTCGACTGCGACCTGCGTGTGACAGTTTTGGTGTTGGCCCCCCCGAAACCCCGAAGGGAAAAGGAAGGCCAGTTGTACAAATTGGAAAAAAGTGCTGACTGTCAGGTTTAATGCCGCCCCGCGAAAAACCCAAAAATTTCGGTGAAAGCGACTTTGTACGTAAAGGTTAAACTGCAGTGGGCAGCCTTGCCAGTTTCTACAAAGGGGCAAAACATTTTTTCCCCCTGTAACCCCTCAGATCAAATGATCATTTACCCGGGGCCCTGGGGCCAAATGCATCCAGCTGTTTTATGGCCAATTTTGAGAGGGAGCAAGGTTTTGAAGTCGGGATGTGTGTGTGCGTGCGGGGCGCGGTGTATTTTGGCTTTGTGTGGGAAAAGAGAGATTTGGTTTTGAAAACTGAAAAGGAAAAAGGAAAGAAAAAAGCACAAACGTTTTTTTATGAAAAAGGGTATGTTTTTTAAAAATTCAAAAAAAAACACAAAAAAAAACCGTTTTTTTTTTTTAGCGCAAGTTTTTCGAGCCACTGCTCTTTTTTCCGGGGCCGCATGCCCAACAAGTTGACGCAATAGAAAAAATGACGCCCCAATTGTGAATTATCGTAACATCATCTTTCCCCTTTTCTCTCTCTCCCCTCTCTCTCTCTCTTTTCGTGAAACTCCATAATCCTCCTTTTCATGTTCAGTCTTTCCCAAGGGACCGTACGAAAAGGGGGAACTAACAAGACCCAGATGGCCGCGCGAAGTATGCTCGCGAGCCGACGGCCAAAAATTTGTGCGTAAAAGGAACTTCCGGGGGGGCAGCTTAAGCGAGTAAAACAATGTGTGGGGGCAGGTTTTGGACGGTGAAAAACTCGTTTTCCCCAGGGAACACCCCAAAATTTTCTTGCCCAAAAACCCACATCGCTTTAATTGGGGGGTGAAAAACTGTGCCATTTTTGGGCCCTGTCCCCCCCAAAAATTTAAAAACAAAAAAGGGCTTACATTTCAAAAAATTCCCGGCAAAAGGTACAAACCCGATGAGTGGAGAATGCGCGGGTTAAACGGGTATAAACAGAAAAGAAAAATCGTTAAACCCCGCCAGTGTACAATTTGTCCCGTCATTTCAAGGATTCTTGCTTAAAAAAATGGAAAGTCTGAGATAGACTCTATATCGTTCATTTAAATAGCAATTTTTTACAAATTGGTTTCGAATGCCCTTTAAGTTGGGGGGCCCCACCCCCCAAAATTTCCCAGTGATGCCCCAATTTTGTTGGTTCTTTTTTCTTTTTCCCAAAAATTACGGGTTCACTAAAAAACGAGTAGGTCCCCAAGCGCGTATTAAAAAAAAAAATAAAAAAACTTTAAAAAGGTGCGACTCTGACTTTTGGGCCCCCCTTGGAGAAAAATTTGGCAAAAAGGGGGTTCGCACTGTTTTAAAAAAAGAAATGGCCAAATTCAGGCCCAGGTAATAAAAATATATGGGGAAGAAAAAATAAAAAATCTTTCAATATGCAGATCTCAAAACGGTCGAATAAATTTGCCCTTTGAATGAGATTGCACTTGTGGCAATCTTGATGGCCCCCGGCAGTGAGTTCCACGCCGTACAGAACTGGGAAAAAAAAGAATTTTAAGGGGGCGTCAAATTTGATGCGGGGGTGGTTAACTTTGACCCCCACTCCTGGTGTACTTTTTTTTAAAATTATTTGGTTCCATTGGAAAAATCAATTTTTTTAGCTTTTGGCCTTTGAAAAGGGTTTTTTAAAGTTTAAAAAAAGCTCTTCCTCTTCAAAGGGGGGTTTCCATTCTAATTTCCTCATGTTCTTCTAGTATTCCCCTTTTCTCTGTGGGTTTCCCCTGTTACGAACCTTGCTGTCTTTTCTAAAATCTTTTCGAGGTTATCAATGCCCTTTAGTGGAAAAGGATCCAAACTGGGGAAACCATTTTCCCCAAGTATGGTCAAAACCAGGTTTTTTTGCAGTGGGTTTTTAAACCTTTTTGGGGGGCAGTCTTTGGGTTATTCCTGTAAAAGAAAGCAAAGATTTTTATTTGCTTTCTTACTACAAAATTGTCATGTTTTTTTTTCCTTTTGAGGGGACTATCTATAATCACGCCTAAATATTTTGCGCATTTTTTTCTTTAAGAATAGTATTATGGATAGAAAAAATTGATCTAATGGTGGCTTTTGGTTACATATAGGGCAACACTTGGCATTTTGGGGTTGAACTTTTCCTTTTTTTTCCCCACTCTTGTACGAAATTTAGATTTTTTGGGTTGAATGCGAGTATCTTTTTGTTTCGGGATTTTTCCCATATACAAAATGTCATCTGAAAAAAAAACCCTTTTATAGTATTTCCCAGGGAGAGATTTTTTTATTATGTCATTTTTTAAAAAGCCCCCCCGGGCCCAAAACGCCCCCTGTGGTACCCCTTTGAAAGAGGGGGTTTTACAGGGGGATGCCGCCCCTTCCCAAAACCAATTTTTCTGCGTTTTCCCAACGAGGAATGATTTTCCCCCTTTTTTACCCAAAAAACCCGCCAATCCCAATGGGGTTCTAATTTAAGCAGAGGCCCCCATGGTCAACCTTATAAAGGCTTTAGAAAAAATTAAAAAAATTGCATCTATTTGCTGTCTTTTTGTTTTAAAAAAGTTACTAAAACATTGAGAGTTGGGTTTTAAGTTTAGTTTTCACAACTCCTTCGCTGGGCTAAAACCATTTCGGGGGGTTATTTAAAAAGTCTTTTTGTCAAGAGGGGCCATTTTGTACTATTTATTATGGGGTTCAAGGGAGTTTAGCTGTTGGATGTAAGGATACAAAGGGCTTTAGTTCTCTGCTTTTGTTTTGCACCCTTTTTGAATATGGGAAAAATGCTCGCATTCGCCTCATTTAGGTATTACTCCCCGGGCCCGTGAAGCTTGGTAAAAAAAAATTTTTAAAAAATTTGGGTTTTCCCCACTCCCAATTTAATTTTGGGAATTTAAATTTTTAAAAGGCTTTTCCCGGAAAGTGGTTGTTTTCAAGGGCCGCTCATTTTAAAAATAAACAGTTTTTTCCCTTCTGTGTGTGTGTGTGTGTGTGTGTGGGGGAGAGGGGAGGGGAGAGAGAGAGGGGAGAGGAAAAGAGAGGGGAGAGAAAGGGGAGAGAAAGGAAAAAAAGAAAAAGAGAGAGGAGAGAAAAGAGGGGAGAGGGGAGGTCAAAGTTTTTGTGTTTTGTGTCAGTGCATGTTTTTTTGTGGGCGTGGTAATTTTTTGAAATCACGGTAAAGGCAGAACACATCGTCTTTTTTGTTATACACCCCAAAAAGTAATTCATTTACCTTTACTCTTGAAATTGCATGATTAGTCAACCATATGTCACCCGGGTTTCATTTAGTTTTGGGTTTCAAAGCCTTTTTTGACCTTCTCTGTCTCTTTTTCTGTTTTCTCTCTTCTTTTTTCTCTCTCCCCTTTTCTCTCTCTCTCTCTCTAAACACCCCACACACAAAACACACACACACCAAAAAACACACCCACTTTATTTTATATATATTTATTTTATATTATATATTATAATATTTTTATATATATTATATATTTTATTATATTACATAATTTTTACACCAAAACACAGGTTAAGGAGTCATTTTATTTATTTTGGGTTTTAGATGAAACCCAAAATTCCTTGCTTTGTTTTGCCCCAAAAATAATTTTGTATTTACATACAGAAATTTTTCCCCCTATGTTTCTAGGTCCCGGTGGGAAAAATGGGGAGGGTCATTGAAGGCGCGGCCCCTGAGTACATGCCCGGGCAGGACAATTGAAACTCCAAAACCCAAAAGAAAGGAAAACCCTCGGTAAGCAAAAACATACAATTTTATCCGTAAAGTATTTTCGGTATTTTTTGTCAAACAAAACGGAAAGAAGGGAAAAAAAAGGAAAATGATCGGGAGAATTTTAAAAACTGTATGTAAAAAATAATATTATGGAGCAATTGAAGAGAAAGCTTTGTTGACAGGGGGTAATGTATCTTCATAATGAATCTATTGTGTATGTATCTATTTAAAGGAAAGAATCTATAATGTATTTTTAAACTGTTTTTTTTACAGGTATAATATGCACAAATGAACATAATAAATTTTTTTTATTATATATTTATATAAAATAAAATATTGGGATTTTAAACCGAAAACAGGCAACTACCAAACCCCTATCCTTTTGTTTCCCGATGCAACCGGGGGGGAAAAACCTCCAGGAAACCCCCGAGAGTGTGCTACTTCCCCACTTAAAGGGCCCGGGGAAAGACTCCCTTTGGCTGCCGCACCTTGGACCGTCTAGAAGACGAGGGGGAAAAATTCTTTCGAGGAATTTAAGACAGATTCAATGTGGGAAAATTTATGTGTTTCCCTTTCCCCTGATCGTCCTTTTAATGTCCTGTTTCTTGGCTTACCTGAGCTAAACTCAGTAGACATTTTTTGAACAGGTTCGTTTGCATACCAAATTTTCAAGGGGCTTTTACCCTAAAAGTTCTGTACGGGGGTTCAATTTTTAAAAACCCGAACTTTTAGATTTCTCCCCCTCACCACCTATTGCAGGCTTCACGGGGGGGGAAACACTATTTGCACAGAAACCTTTTATGTTATGAGCAAAAAATCACTGTAGCAAAAAAAATGTGTTCGTTCCGGGTGATTGCCTTTTCTCTCTGACAAAACCTTGGTTTCAAAAAAAATGTTTAAGCTGTTGAAAAGTGTTGACAAACAACTTCAAATGCAAAGGAAAAAAGCTGCCCAGACCATTACATGCACATGATTCCCCCGCGCCCCTGCTTCCAAAAAGATAAATGAAGGTTACACTGAAAGCAGCTGTCTGCATGAGAAGGGAAAAACTGCAAATGAAGGGTTTGAATGTTTTAAAAAGAAAGTGAATACAGTTCTGTGCCGTCTCCCAAAGGGAAATTTAAAGACAGCGGGCCTCAGGTTTTTGGGAAAAGAAACCCCCGGGCAGATCCTCTTGCCAGAAAGTTCTGGGAAAAAGCAGGCCCAAAAACTTTCAAAACAAAAGGAAGGGAAAAGGGGGTGAAATGGCATTTCCCATGATGATCAGGCTGGCACTGTTTCTTTTAAAGCGAGGTCGTGTGGGATACAACAAACCCTTTCGGGAAACTGGAGTTCGAAACTTCCTGGTGAATTTTTCATTTAAAAAGATTACACGAAAATGGGATTTAACCCCAAAAAGGATTTCTTTCCCGGAAAAATCTTTGGAAAAAATAAAATCGCTGCGAAAATTTCCAGACTGGGGAAAATTTTGTTGTGCTTTTGGGACGATGAAAAAGTCCTTAAAAAAAGACCTCGTTTTTGACAGCCCCAAAAAAGATGAGTTTTGTTGGATTTGTCAACATTTGTCGTGGGGAAAGGGGCGGCCAAACGTTACACTGTCTTTGCCAGCCATTCCCCTTTTTGTTCTATTTCGTTGGTGTCAACGCAGTCTGGATGATTTGGGTACTTCGGGAAAAACGCCTGCCCCAAAAGTGACCCGATATACCCACTGTTTTGGGGAAATTTTAGGGGACCCTTTGAGGGGAAACCCGCCAACTTAAAGGTAAAAGGGTTTTAACCAGCGACAAGGCCTCTCCCAACCAACTTTTCTAAAGCTTCACGGGCGAGTAATGAGATTTGCCCCCAAAAAATTTAAAATTCTTTTTCTCCCGGGCGTATATCTATTTCTTTTCGGGGTGTGCCACATCTAGTGAAAACTGTCAGGAAAATTTAAATTTTTACAGAAGTGGGTATGGTAAAACCAGTGGGGGTATGGTACAAAGGAAAAAAGTGAAGTGGCAAACAGATCAAAAACGTGTATAGTGGTGTGAAAGTGCAAAAGGTGAACCCGGGCCCCAAACCCGACTTGTGGAAAAACCCTTACCTCCAGCCCCCCTCAATAAAGAACGGGGTTAAAAATTTTCGGGACCAAATCCCCCCCCCGCAACGGGGTTGGGCCCTTTTCCCTTTAAGTTCAGGGTGGTTTTTGGGCAGCAGTGAGCAGCCCCCCTTTTATTTTGTTAATGGCAGAAATTTTTTTATTTCTTGAACGTCAGATCTTTTTATGACGCACGTGAAAGCGCCCAAAGGAAAGGGCCTGAAACCCTAAAACCAGAGGGATGATCCACGTTTCAGTTTCTGCCGCCTTTTTGACTTACCTCGGGAAAAATGGAAAAAAGTTGTTTCCAAAACGACCCGGTAAATTTTAGTGCTGCTGACAGAGCAAAAAGGGTTTTTGGGCACACCAAACCTACAAAGGTTTTGGGCACGACCATTTTAAATCTTTCAATGAAAAGGGGACAATTTTCTGCTTCAACATGGGTTGGTTTATATCAGCCCAAAAAATTTTTTCAGGTTCCAAAAGAAGCTCCTTTGGCAGGGACAGGGGGACAGTCAAAGAAGGGGAGAATCCAAATTTGGATTTCATTCGGCTATCAAGAAAATAAAATCAGATTGCAGGGGACCTTTTCCCTTTACATTGCAACCAAAAAAGGGGAAAAGTTGAGAAAGGGGAAAAAAAAAACCCCCACTGAGATCACAATTTAGCAACAGTCCTTTTTAAAAAAAGGGAAAAAAAAATGAATGGGGTTTTGAAGCCGGGATGCCTTAAATTCCTTTTTTAACTCGTTTTTTATGGCACCATCAGAAGCAGCTGTTTAGAATGTTTTTTAACAAGGGAAAAGGAGCCCTTTTAAATTTGGGGTCCCAATTTTTTTTGGGCCCAACCCAAATCTTATGTTTTGCTGTATAGAATAAAGTGTGTTTCATATTTTCAAAGCAAAATTTTTAGAAAATATACACAAATGAAATGAATTTTCAAAAACTGATACTATTGTCCCCTGCAAAGCAGCTCCCGCCTTCGTGTTTTCCTTTGCCCCTTTTTGTTTTTGGAAGATGCTTCTGTGACTTGGGTATTTTTTAATTTTTTTGCATTTTTGGGATGTATTTTTGATTTTTTTAAAAAAAAGGAAGGGAAATTTTTTCCTTTTTTTTCATACTCTTTTGTTTTTTCCTCTTCAGCGTGGGAGTCGTAGGTGTGTTGTAAAAAAGTGTGGTAAAAACTTATTGCCTTTAAAATTCCCTAACAAATTTTTCACTGGAACAGTCCGGGGGTGGGGCACTTTGATCTGTACGTAAAATTCTAACTGTTTTAATAGCGCTTCACAGAAAAGGGCGGGCGTGTACTTGACCCCCTCGTCCGAACGATGTCATTGTTTTGGGGGGTTCGCTTGAGGGTCCGGCCCCCCCTACCCGGTTTTTGTTTTAAAACACGGGAAATATGTCAAAATGAACTGCCTTGCTCTTATTTTTCTCCCCTTTTAAATGCTTTTCTTTTTTTGTAAAATAATACCTTTCCCATGTATTCAAAATGTCTGGAATGGTGCTCATCAAAATTTTAATGACTTGCCCACCTGCTGGGGGAAAGGGGGGTTTTTTATGCTGAGGTTTTCACTTTTTGGAAAGTAGTTTAGCTGAATCAACCCTTTTTAAAAAGCCTAAAAACACGTGAAAGGTTGGGTCCCCGAGGGCCCAAACCAAAGTTGTGGACAGTTCTGAAAAAAATTTTCCCGGAAGAGTCTGTGGAAGGTTGCCCCCAAACCTTCTGGCCGGGGAGCATTTGGGGAAAACGTCCTTTGTAGGGAAGCAGTCATTCAGGGAAAAAAAACTTGTCCCGAAAAGGGAAACCTTTTCCCGTTAAGAAAAAAAACAAACGATTGTTTCTATACATTTTTACAGTTCATTGAATTTCCTTAACATTTTATTTGACTTTTGTGTGGGGTGTGTGTGTTTTGTTGTGTGTGGGTGTGTGTGGGTGTGTGGGAAAGGAGAGAGAGTGTTCTTTCTTTTAAGTGTTTTATTTAAAAAGAGGAAAAAAAAAAAGGAAAAAGGTTTTGTATTGCATGTGAGGAAAAATAAGATGAAAAACTTTCGCAATTTTTTAATTTTTTTTCCCTGCAAGTTCAAAATGTTGGGGAAAAAAGGTGATGTAGTTTGGTTTTTGATTAGGTGAAATATGTTTTGTACTCCCCTTTTGCTTGTGGAAAAAAGACGGGGTTTTTCTCATCCCCGGAAGGCATTTGTCTTTCTTGCATTGAGTCAAACTTCCCCGGAAAAAGGGCGGGGGTTTTTCTGAAAAAAAGGTTTAAAAAAAAATTTAATTCAACGGGGGGAAATTGTTGTAGTGTGTGTGTTGTGTGTGTGTGTGGTGTTTTTGTGTGTGTGTTTTGTGTTTGTGGTTAGGGAGAGAGGGGAGAGAGGGGGGAGAGAGGGGGAAAAGAGAGAGGAAAAGGGGGAGAGAGAGAGAGGGGAGAGCATTCCAAATTTTTTTTTGATTTGGCCCCCACCACAAATTTTAATTATTTTGAGTTTTTTGTTTTTTGTTGGTTTTTTTGCCAATGTTTATGTTTTTAAAAAGTCAGTAAAAATCTCTTTAAAAATTTAGTTTTTCTCTCTCCCCTCTTTCTCTCCTTTTTCCTCTTCTCTCTTTTCCCCTCTCTCTTCTCTCTCTCTAGTCTTTCACACACACACCAACACACACACACGCACCACAACCCCAATATATTACCACACCGAGAGGGGGAGAGAAAAGGGGAGGGGAAAAGAGAAGAGAGAGGAAGGGGAGGAAAAGGGAGAGAGTTGAATTTTCCCTTCCAACATTGGCCCGTGGGTTTTGCTGCCCTTTTTTTTAGAATCGCGGGCTGGTTTCCGGGGTTTTGTTTCTCTGCCATTGCAACAGGGGCTTTTGTTACTGCAGTCGCTTCTGGTTTTCCCACAAAAGAACAGCAATACCCCTATTAAAAACCAAAAAGAAGGGCTGGGAAACTACGAAAATACTGAAAAAAATAGCAAACCGCTGTACATTTAATGATACAAGAAGGGAGACAGAAAGGGTAAAGCTGCGCGGAGCAAAAACTGGGACACTGATAGGCTCTCTCGAGAAAAGGGAAAAGGTTTAGCGGGGTTCTATGTGAAAAAAAAATTTCACTTTTATGCAACAAGCACCAAATTTGGCAGAGGGTGGCCCGTTTTATGTCCCGTTTAAAACCTGATTTAGGCCCCATGAAAAAATTTTTTAGAAACGTGTTTTTTTTGGATTTTTTAAAAAAGGGCCCCAAATTTAAAAATTGGAATATTTGTTGCATAATTGTTCTTTCCGCCCCAAAACACCAAATCTGGGGGGAGAAGCCAATTCCATCCCTGAAACATAACCCCTATACAGGTTATTTTTTTTAAAAAAAGGAAAAAAATTTTTATATTTCAGCAATTCCCAAAACTGCCGCCAGCAAAAAAAAGGGGGGTCATTGCTGTACATTCATTCATTTCACCCAAAAAACCAAAAAAAGTTTTTAAAAAAATTTTAAAAAAATAAAAATCATAATAATAATAAAAAGAATGAATTTAAAAAAATGAAAAAAGGGTAAAAAAAATAAATTTAAAAAATAAAAGATCTAAAAGAATAAATAAGTAAAAAGAAAAATGTTAAATTTGGGTTGGGGGATGGTGTGATTGTAGGTTTTGTTTGGGGGTTTTGGGTAAAGACTGGAAGAAAAATGGAAAAGATCAATGGGTGGCAAAATTTTTCGTTCGGGAGAAAAAGGGGGGGTGGGGGAAAGGGGGGAAGCAGGGAAAATGGAGGGGGCGGGGAAGTGGGGGTTTAAAGGGGGAGGGGGAGAGAGAAAGAGTTCATATCTCTCCCCCTCAAAATGTAGCATGGGGTGTGTGGGGGGTGAGGAAAATTTATGCAAACAGTGTTTTTTGGGGGAAAAGAAGGGGGGTGGGGGTTTGGGGGGGTGGGGGGGGGTGAGAGGGAGGGTATTATGGGTGAATTTTTGGCCCCTTAAAGAGAAATAATTGTGGGGGGAGTTTTTACCATACCACCCTTCTCTCTCTCTTTTCTCTCTCTCTCTCTCTCTTCTCTTTTCTCTCTCTCTCTCTCTCTCTCCTTTTCTTCTCCCCACCCCCCACAACCCTACACACACCCACTAAATAATTTATATTTATTTTTTTATATATATAATTTTTTTTTTTTTTTTTTTTTTTTTTTTTTATGATGATCATCCTTGGGCATAAGTGGGTAAAACCCAAAGCTATAGGATGGTTTTTCATTGTATGAGTGGGAAAAAACATGATAGCAAATTGGGATGATAAATTTCCCAAATGGAAAAAATTGGAAATGATAATGGGCTGTTGGGAAAAGTGAACCCTTGTATAGGTGAAAAAACCCCTATCACAAAACCCCCACAACACACACAACACACACAACAACAAAAAACACACACACACCCCACACACACAAATTTTGTGTGTATACATTGTGTATCATATATTTTGACCCACCCCCCCACACCCACACACACACAACACACACCACAACACACACCACACACACACACACACACAAGGGGGGTTTTTAATAAAATTTTTTAAATAAAGATTAAAAAAGCTTTTTAGGTGATGACCACTTTAAAAAAAACAGTGTACAAAATGATAAATTATTCTTGGGGAGGGGGGGTAATGGGGTGATGGGGTGATAATCATTAGAGATCAACAGTCGTAGGATGGGCTTCTTCCTTTTTTTCACTTGGGAGGAAAAAATGGAGGTATTGGCGAAAGGGTGCTGTATGGCGAAAAGGGCCCCCAAATGGTCAACAGGGGTTTCCCCTTTATTTGGTTTTGTTGGAGGGGGTGTTTTTCTGTACGCATGGATGATTTTTAAGCCTGCCATTGTGGAATTTTTTGGACAAAATTTTTGTTTTAGTCTGGAGTGCCCTGTGCCCCAGGCTCACAAAAAATTTTTGGGGCATCTGGTAGTGTCCCTCCCTCTTGTTTAAGTTTGGGGGTGCTCAAGCCATCTTTCCCTTTTTTTTTTTTGGTTTTTCCTTGTTAAACTTTTTATTTTTTTTTAAAAAGGAAAACTTTCTGTTCTAGTTGGGGGTTTTGGGTTTTCCTTCCCTTTTCCAAATGGGTTTGCTTCCTCTTTTCCATAAATTTTTATTGCAGTATGAAGGTGACACTGGAGGGGCAGTATTTCCCGTGACTGTGGATGGTGAACATTTGGAAAAAATTAAAACTATAGGGTGAGGGTATTGTCATGTAGGTGGAAATATTTTAGTTTGGTTTCAACAGTTTCCCGTTGGGGGGGAAAAAAGGGGAAAATATCAAGGGCTGGTGGGTGATGTTTATTGTCATAAATGGGGTTTGTAGGGTGATGGTCTTGTGTTAAAGGGGAAATTTAAAGTTTGGTGGATTAGTATTAAAACTGCCCAGTTCCGGAAGAAGGTGGATGGGGGGGGGGGGTAGGGGGGGTGATGATGTTTTTGTATCCTTTGAGGTTTAACAGTACTGCAGGATGATGATCATTGTTTACAAGTTGGGAAAAGTTGTGTCATTGGTTTTAAAATGCCCGGGTTTGGGGGGAAAGAAGGGGGGTAAAAAATGATTGATGGATGAGGGGTTTTTGTCATTGGGTGTAGGCCCTAAGTGTGATTGATTACAGTAGTGTGTGTGATGGGGCATTTTTAAAAGTGGAATTGGGTACTGGCCCCG
>JAFLJL010017382.1:7500-12500 GCA_018398815.1 Conus ventricosus | reverse complement strand
AATGTGAAAGAACATTTACGGTGAATTTCTATTCGGGTAAAACGAGGTAAAATTAGGTAAAATGAGATACTGCTGACAACTGTTGCATGCAAGGCAAAATACACGCACCCATGGGACACACACACGCGCGCACACACACACATACACACAGACACACGTATGTATGTATACATATGATCAATCAGTGTGCGATTGCATCTGTTAGGAGATCCAAGTAAAGGTTGTTCTGCACAATTCTTAGCCGCTGACAATGCTCGGGTTATTGAACAGCAGAGCTGACCACTCAGACTATTCTATATCTTTTGATCTCCCTTGCATCCTTGAATGGATCCTGAAGGATAGGCTCAAAGATTGTCCCCTACATTTTACACTGTTTGTATACTGTTTTTAGTTTTTCAGCAACTTTTTTTCGTCTCCACACTTTAATTTTATTTTATTCTACTACCTTTCGCTGGCTGCTTTGGGGTGCTGTTGGATTCTTCTTTGAACCCTTGGTGGTGAGAACACCACAGAATTACGGACTGTGGTGTGTCACAATTTGACGCCAAAGAGCACACACACAATCAGCCATGTTTCTCTGATGAGTCCGATCCAGCGGACGAAAGGCCTAGGAGCAGGCAATATATATAGATCTGCCTTTGAGAGGGATTGGGATGGTTTCCTCATGCATCTAGCGAAGGGTTTTCATATTTATAAATACATTTCCTATTTTTGTATCTTCACCCCAATCCCCCCCTTTTGCAATTTGCACATTACTTGTCGAACAAAAATAAGGAAGGGGGGGGGGGGGGGTAATACCCTTTCCATTTCCCTTGTATAATTTAGATCGAAGAGAACATGTTCATGGGTTTCAAGTATTTGTAAGGGGGGGGGGGTAATACCCTTTCCATTTCCCTTGTATAATTTAGATCGAAGAGGAACATGTTCATGGGTTTCAAGTATTTGTAACTGTTTCTGTACGTATGGATTCTACCTTGTATGAATAAAACCATGGCGTTGAATGTGGGTATCAATTTGCGCAATGTTTTAAATAGACAATCAAACTCTACGTCAGGCAGGAGAAATGAAAGAAGGCAATCTATTCTAGCGAGAAATTCACAGTGTAGATGACATTTAGGATTTCAACAGTATTTTTGACACTTATTTAGGTATGATTTGAAAGAGATGAGCTGCCGTGTGGAATTTAGATGTGTTTTTATCGAACATTGCACCTCATGTTTTGATAGATACACATATAGGGATGAAAAGCATGCAAGGAGTCGTTTATGCTCAGCAAGTGGAGAAGAGGAAATGCTTGTTGTTCCATTCTGTCTGTCATATGAATGAAGATGCGTTGTGCTGCCGTTGTGTCCCCGACAAGTCAGGACCAGCACATTCGACTTCGGCTTGTTTTGATATCAGAGTGAACGCTCTCCTAGACTGGTTGTTCTACTGGGCCGACGAGTCCAATGTACCTGGCTGTTTGTCCATGGCTGCAGATGGTTTGTTCACTGGGGTGTCCTTCCCCAGGGCTGAGAGTTTATAGCGCGGCTCTTGATCGCATGATGCTCCTGTCATTGGATATACGAGGTATTTCAGTGGAGATGACAGTGCCACCTTCTATCCCGCCCCATCCTGCTAGGAACATCGCCATTTGGTCCGGGAACTGCTTATTCGACCAGGCAAGCCTGACTTTCATCACAGCTATACCTCATATCTGGGGGGGGGGGGGGGGGGGGGGGGGGGGAAGGGGGGGGGAAGGGGGAAGGGGGGGGGAAAGGGGGGGGGAAAGGGGGGGGGGCATCCCCCTATTTGCCACCCGAGGACCCGTCTGGTTGAGGGTGGTCGCCCCTGCTCCTGTCTGAGTGTATGAAGAAGAATTTCATGTTGTCCGGTTTTACAACAGCTGGTAAAATGGTGTTTATATCGCACTGTTTTTGTTTGTTTGTTTGTTTTTTCCTTTTACACATACGCTACAAGCTAAATATCTGCCTTTGTAAATGCTTTGGAAAACTTGATTGAATGGTTCGGTAATGGACAGTGTGGTTTGTGTTATGTGTATTTTTGTTGTTATGCTCTGATTATGCATACCTTCGAAGTTTTTGATGTCCATGTATTGGGGTGCTGTTTATATTCACTACGCTTCAAACCGCTGAAGAGAGGCAATCGCATATTCTGACAGAATATTCATTCATTCGTTCATTCTTTCATTCATTTCTTCATGCATTCTTCCTCCCTCTCTTCTCTCTCCCCCTCTAACACACATATGCACACATACACATACATAGACGCACGCACGCACGCGCCTGCGATCACACAACAAACACACACACACACACACACACACACACACACACACACACAAACACACACACACACACACACACCATACACACACTCACGCATTCTCTGTCTCTCTCTCTGACTCTCTCTCTCTCCAAAATGTTTAAAATATATATATATATATATATATATATATATATATATATATATATATATATATATATATATATATATATATATAAAACACCATGTTGAGGTATTTCAAACATTTTGGAGAGAGAGCGAGAGAGAGAGAGAGAGAGAGAGAGAGAGAGAGAGAGAGAGAGAGAGAGAGAGAGAGAGAGTAGAGAGTGACAGAGAGAGACAGAGCGAGAGAGTGACAGTGAGAGAGAGAGGAGAGAGAGAGAGAGAGAGAGAGAGAGAGAGAGAGAAGAGAGAGAGAAGGTGCGTGCGTGCTTGCATGCGCGTATGTATGTATGTGTGTATGTGTGTGTGCGGTGTGTGTGTGTGTGTGCAAGAAGCATTTCAAATATGCAGGATATATATATATATATATATATATATATAAATGAGAGGAGAGAGAGAGAGAGAGAGGTGCGGGTGGAAGAGAGACCAAGCATTCACCAGCTGGTATTGGAGAAGGCAGTCACTTTATTGCTCGCCTGTGCGTCTCACTCATTTCTGAATAAAGCAGATATGTTAGATCAAAGTTACACGTACATTATCCACATTAACTCATATGAATGCTGCGACATACTATGAGATAGGTATACACACACACACACACACACACACACACACACCACACACACACACACACACACACACACACACGTACGTCCCTGCTCCCCCCAAAAAAACAACAACAAAAAATACAAAACAAAAACCCACACATATCATTATGGAAATAGCACAGAGGAATGAGAAGGGATCAAGCATGAAAACAGCACTGGGTCTTTCAGTGGGGGGGGGGTGGGGGGAGGTGTTGTTCCTGTTCATTTTGCAACACACACACACACACACACACACACACACACACACACACACACACACACACACACACACTCAACACACAAACACACACTCAAACACACAAACACACACACACACACACACACACACACACACACACACACACACACACACACACACACACACACCGATTTCAGTTGGGAACAGGTTATGATTAACCCTAGTAATGCTGCGCACAACAAAACAACACAACAACAACCAACAATGCAGAAAAAAAACGTTCTGATAAATACTGCACTTCTCCCGCATAAAAGACATTTTCCTGGCCCCTCCGTTCCCACTGTGGAACGAGGGAGACAGAGGGGCATGGAGGGGAAGAATGTGGGAGAGGTGGATGGGAGGGATTCTCCCCTCCCCCCCCCCTACCCGCCCCCACCCCAACCTCCTGCTCGTTTGAATGCCAACAGTTCAGAGGAGACCATCAGCCGAGATCTTTGCGCGCAGTCCGGTCTGACCGCACCGCCCTGAAAGAAAGAGTCTAGAAAACTAGGGAGGTGTGACCAAAAACGATAACTATGTGTATCAGAAACGATAATTATGTGTATCAGAAACGATAGTTATGTGTATCAGAAACGATAGTTATGTGTATCAGAAACGATCATTATATGTATCAGAAACGATAAACGATAATTATGTGTATCAGAAACGATAATTATGTGTATCAGAAACGATATTTTATGTGTATCAGAAGCGATAATTATGTGTATCAGAAACGATAGTTATGTCTGTCAGAAACGATAATTATTGTATCAGAAACGATAGATATGTGTATCAGAAACGATAATTATGTGTATCAGAAACGATAAACGATAATTATGTGTATCAGAAACGATAATTATGTGTATCAGAATCGATAATTATGTGTATCAGAATCGATAATTATGTGTATCAGAAACGATAAACGATACTTATGTGTATCAGAAACGATAATTATGTGTATCAGAAACGATAATTATGTGTATCAGAAACGATAGTTATGTGTATCCGAAACGATAAACGATAACTATGTGTATCAGAAACGATAATTATGTGTATCAGAAACGATAATTATGTGTATCAGAAACGATAATTATGTGTATCAGAAACGACACACATCACTGGAAAAACAACAACAACAAAAACGAGACAGAAGCCAGCCATGTGTGTCGCTGTACAATGGCGACAAGGGTCTTCACGGGACAAAGAAGCCGGCAGAGCGGAGACAAAGAAGCAAAATCTGTGGTGACGACGGTCTGGACACACCATACAGTAACAGTCGCCCTGATGCTGCGCGGTTATCTGTTGATAGCGACAACGAGGGTGAGTTAGTTACTCAAATCATCTGGTGTCATTAATGAATTGTTCTGGCCTGTTAGTGAAAAAATCTTGATGATTATGGCAGGAATTCTTTTTTTTTCTTCAGAAATTGATTTTCTAGTATGTATTCATTTACTTTTTTTAAAATTTAATTTTATTTATCTATCTATCCGTTTATTTATTTATGTATTCATAGTTGTTTCATCTTCGGTTCCACTTCACTGACATTGCACTCATGCGAGCCATCCGAATCCCTGTCCACCGCCACAGCCTGGATTGTCTCGCTTCGGCCCAGGTATCGGCGATCCATAGGGAGCAGTCGATGTCAAGTCGTCATGAGGCAACCCACTGGAGGAGACACCGCACCGCCGCCGAGTCGCTTCTGTGGTGCCCAGTGGCGCCTGTTCTGA
>JAFLJL010017382.1:0-2500 GCA_018398815.1 Conus ventricosus | reverse complement strand
GCGTTGTTCTGCACGCACTTCTGGCACTTGCAGCGTGCCCACAGGAGCTCCTTCGGGTAGTAGCCTTCCGGCAGCTGGTAGACGTCGAAGTAGTAAGGGCAGAGGCTCCGCTCGGCTAGAGAGGCCGAGGCTTGGTGGGCGAGGGTGGACGGGCAGGTCCTGTTGACCTTGGAGTAGATGAAGGTGCTGAACACGCCGGCGGGGGCGCTGAAGGCTTTGCCGTTGGAGGGGAGCTGGAGAAACTGCGTGGTGTTGAGCTGTGGAGGGCGGGAGAGAGGACAGAAAAGGGTTAGATTTTTCTGTGTGTGTGTGTAGGTGTATTGGAAAGGTATGCTTTTATTTGGTGATTATAGCATCAGTAAGAGTAGCAGCAGCATTAGTGGTAGCAACAGCAGCAACAGAGGCAGCATCAATAACAGTAGCAGCAGCAGTAGAAGAAGAAGCAGCAGCAGCAGCAGCAGCAACAACCACGGCAGCAGCAGCACCAGCAGCAGCAAGAAGAATGCGATGTTTTCTAATGACAACAGCGATAATAATGTATTCCATCATCGTCATAATCAATGGTAAGATACCGCTGTGTTCCAGCAAGCTAATTACTAATGAAGTGAAATCTTAAATGTGGCAGGGAATGGAAAACAGTAAACAACAAAGTAGGATACGTCTTGCGCCTATGATGAAATGATTTCCGGCCCACAAATGCAAAGGAGTGCTGCTTACAACACCATACCGCCAAACAGAAATGACAGCACAAAGCACACACACACACACAAAACCCAAAGAGACATTCCCCCGAGAAGGATATTCCAAGCTTGCCCATATACCATATACCTGACGCATCTGCACAGCAACAACAACTAGAGAAATGAACAAACACAAATGAACTTGTATTCAAGACTGCAACAACCTTTTCGATAATGGCTTATGACAAAGGGAAAGAACTACAGAAGAGAAAAAAGTATTAAAAGAGAAAGAAAAAAAAGGAGGGGGGGGGGGGGCATAACAGAAAAAAAAAGAAAGACAGAAAGAAAAAGAAAGAGTGATGCAAAGCTCGACAGGAAGAAGGGGGGGGGGGGGGGGGGGGGTGAGGGAGTAGACAACAAAGGGGTACCAAAACTCCGTCAAGGGAAAACCACTCTGACAGAGAAGTGTACTTTGTATTACATCGAATAACTATCCTTCAATCATACGAAGCTCGTACTCTAAACTGAAAAAGAAATGTACTTTTTATGACGTCAAAGAAATATCCGTCAACCTTACGAAGCCCGTACGCTGATCTGCATTATTCACTAATAACTGAGGAACGCCATTTCTGCCTAGGATCTGCTATCGTGACAACATTATAACAACACTTTTCGTCTGTTATTTTGCTTGACATTTGTTTTCCTCGTTGTAACAGAAAACAAAATAATGGCATGGTTAACTGCGACAGCTTGTGTGTGTGTGTGTGTGTGTGTGTGTGTGTGTGTGTGTGTGTGTGTGTGTGTGTGTGTGGTGGCGTGCGTGCGTGCGTGCGTTCGTGCGTACGTGCGTGTGTGTGTGTGTGTGTGTGTGTGTGTGTGTGTGTGTGTGTGTGTGTGCGCGTGCGTGCGTGTGTGCGTGCGTGTGTGTATGTGTGTGTGTGTGTTGTGTGTGTGTGTGTGTGTGTGTGTGTGTGTGTGTGTGTGTGTGTGTGTGTGTGTGTCTGCGCTTGCTTGCTTAGAATTGATTTCATCAAGATTTGGCGCATTATGAACACCATAATTATTATTATTATTATGAAACAGACGCGTTTGAGAAGTTTCCAACGGAAGAACGAAAAAGAAAGAAAGAAAAAAAGAAACAAACAAATATTGAAAGGAATTTGAAATACATGCTCTTTCTTCTTTCCTTTCACCTTTCCTAAGACAGCAAATTCATGAAACGTTTCTAATGGAGGGGGGTACCTTTAAGGGTATTCGTGTATGTCCAAGTAGTTCTATCATAGGTTAGGGCATTGCAAGAAAAAAAAAGTATGACAGTACTTCTCAAATTACATTTTCACGACGAAATCGGTCGAGATAAATCTACTTTTTCTCCTACCAGAGAGTGGAAGAAAGGATTAGTGATTTATAAATTAAAATAAACATGGGAAGGTAGGGGAGGAAGGGGTGGATGTTAATAATCAAGAAAATATGCAATTTTTGACGGAAGCGCTCAGTTAAGTATATGATGAAAAATAAGATAAAGGGGCTGCAGGGGTGATTGATTGATGAATAAATGAATGAATGAATGAATACATTATGGGACTTGGAATTAATGCAAAAGAAGGCTCAGTAAGCGAGAAAAGAAAAGAAATTGAAAAGAAACAAAAACAAGAAGAAAAGATGAAATTCTGGGAATATTAAATTAAGACGATCAACAAGATCAGTAATGGACGCGCGAATGAACCAAAGAATGAGGCTGCTTAGAGAGAGAGAGAGAGAGAGAAGAGAGAGAGAGAAGAGAGAGAGAGAAGAGAGAGAGAGAGAGATCCAATCCAAAA
>JAFLJL010017381.1:51400-67627 GCA_018398815.1 Conus ventricosus | reverse complement strand
GAGTTCCTGACATAAACATTGGAATCAGGTTAGTCACACACGCAGATTCTCACTTGACCACAGGATAAAGAATCAGACTGTGCAGGAATCATGAACCTTTCATCTGATTTACTGAACATCAAGTGTATACATGGACCACAAAAAAACCCATCCTGTTTATGATGGGTTGAACTCTTTCCAAATGACAACAACTCTTTGAAGAGAATGCAAGGCTTTTGGTCTAAAGACCCTGCAACACGAACTATTTCAGAGGTATGTTTGGCATCGGGACATGACTAATGTTATGCTCTACAGGCCATGCAATGCAAGCTGTTTCAGTCATGGTTATGGAGGTCAGGTCAAATCTAAACTCCTGGTAAATCATATGTATATCTATATCATAGCCTTGAAATGGCTAGAAACATTCATTTGGACCTGCCTGTACCAAAAGCTTCTTCCTGAATGTATAAACGCGTATCTTCAATATGAAACAGGCTCCATTCTGAATGATGAGCTGTGTCTTCTAAATGCAACTGGCTCCATTTGAATGAATGACCCGTGTCTTCCTAAAGCACCAGGTTTACTGTGAATGGATGAATGGCCTGTCTTCCATATGCACCTGGTTCATTCTAAATGGGTAAACTCGGTTCTTCCAAATGCAACTGGCTCCATGAAAGGTTAATGCACATCTATGTAGACACAGCTGACATACAGATTCAGTGTGTCAGATGTCTGAATACTCTTAGACAAACACAAATTCTTTTCAGTCTAGTCAACTGCTTTCAACTGCTTTGTGTGTCAGTATTTTTTCACCTGAAGCGGTCCAAAAACGTGAGGTTGGACATCTTCCCTCACCCTCGAATGAATAACCGCATGCATGGACAGCCTTTTCTTCTTTCTACCTCAGGCATTACCCCCATCATTTCCACCATCTCCGCTCTTCATCTCTCTCACACACACACACACATACACAGAGTAAACATATAAAGTGGCAAAACACAGTGACACACACACAGTGCAACACACATTGTGCCACACACACAGTGCAACACACACAGTGCCACGCACACTTCGACACACATATAGCGTCACACATACACTGACCACACACACAGTGCCACCACACTTCGACACACATATAGCGTCACACATACACTGACACACACACAGCGGCACACACACTTCGACACACATATAGCGTCACACATACACTGACACACACACAGTGCCACACACACATTCGACACACATATAGCGTCACACATACACTGACACACACACAGCGGCACACACACTTCGACACACATCAGAGGTGGGAATAAGAAAAAGTGAAAAGGGAGGAAAATAAGACGGGGGTCCGGGGGCCACTGTAGGCCCCCGGTGGGATCCAGGGGCAAAGCCCCTGGTGGTGGTCAGGGGCGAAAGCTGAGCATTTTCATATTTCAGTATCTAAAAATCACCCCAAAATGCATAAACTGGCAAGAAAAAAGAAATAAAATAACAAGAAACCAAAACACCAACAAAAACAACAACAAACCCCAGAAAAAAACAACAAAACTACAGAGACTGAGAGAAAAATGTTCACTTACCGATTGTCCAAATGATCCAAGCGTTTCATTTGCGAGTCTGGTTTTCACTCTCACGAAGTGTTTTTCAACCACCATGGATTTTTTAGGGCTATCTTGCCCTTGGTTCCATATTTGATGGTATCATTGCACCACATGCAGATGGCTTGGCCCGGCTGGTTGATTTTGCGAATGGAGTCTCCCACACGGATCTTCACCTCGTGGCTAACGGTCTCTTTACCACGCGATAAAGTCACTGTTGTACGCCATCTTCCTCCAGCCACTTCCAGTTCCACTAGTTTTTCACAGAGGAATTGATCTCCGTGGCCAAAACTTTCTCATTCTCGGTGATTTGTCGGAACATGTGACGACTTCGGACCTTTGGACGTGCAACTTGTAAGACAATATGGCGCTGGAATTCGCAAATGGCACTTTTCACAGCTAAGGGATTACTTCCCTTTTTGTAGTTTCAGTAAGCCGAATTCCCATTATTCACTGTAATCGGTCCTGGGTGCCCAAACGAGCCGGAAGTTTTCCATTTGAGAACAAACTGATTGAGAACAAAATTGTGATCCAAGCTTTTGCTTACGAAAAACAACCTCACTATACATATAACCCCCCCCCCCCCAGTTTTCTCAACGGATTTACATCGATCTCAAAAACAGCCCCTGGAGCCTCCAAATCGGCGGAAATCCGCCTTTGGCGAAAATTCCCATACCTGCACATACAGCATCACACATACACTGACACACACACAGCGCACACACACATACAACATCACACATACACTGACACACACACAGCGCCACACACACTTGATACACATACAACATCACACATACACTGACACACACACAGTGCAACACATCCACTGGACACACACACACACACATACACACAGTGCCACACGCATGCCACAGATAGATTGACACACTAACAGTGACAAATACACAGAGTGCAACCTATCTGACCTAGAAGAGCTGAGGGACCTGCTGGGGGGTCTCTTGAGGCCAACACGGGCAGAACTGTCCTGAGAGCTGAGCTGTTGGCTGGACCACAACCCCAGGCTGAGGCATAGGGCGTGACAAGATACTGCTCTGACAGGGCACACAGGGCGCGACAACATCCGCTCTGGATACAAAACCACATCCTGTGAGTCATAAAAGTACGCAATAACATCCTCTCTGAACACACACACAAGTCACATAGTACACAAGATCATCTGCTCTGAACACATACAACACTATCAGAACACATACAACACTATCAGTTACACAGTACAGACTTTGAACACAAGTGCTTTGTGTATAGTGATGCAGGGTGGTTTCAGTCTGATCAGTCCGAGCGATGACTTCCATGCTCCTTGAACCGTATTTGCTGAGCCGTGAGTCATTCCCTTTCCCCTTGCATGTACCCCCATCCTCCCTCTCACCTTTCACCAAACACAGAATCTCCAACCCCCACTCATTCGTAAAACCGCATTCTCCATACCTCTAATACCAACCTTATTATACACCCAACAACACACATAAAACCACATCCGTTTATCACCCTTCCCACCCATACCCCCACCATGTTTGCATGTTTCTACTTACCCTCGTCAGACTGTTCTCACCACCCAACCCAAACTGCAGGCTCAGCGATATCCAAACAATCCATGCCCTACAGCCCTCACCGTGCCTCCTTCCTACCCCCAAAACATCCCACCATGACTGAGAACCGGAGAAGGAACTCACGGTCATGAAGCGTGACGGAGACACCAGCAGCTGATGCATCAGCATGTGCACCACGCGGGACAGAGAGCTCTCCACACAGGGCGACACCTCCTGCAGCACGTTGAAGTGGTATGGGGCCACCAGACCCTGCACCAGGGGCGGCGGCTCCATGGACAGCTCGTGCATGATGGGATACAGCAAACGTCCGACTCGTCTTTGGCGGCGGAGATGATGGGGTCGTGCTGGGGATTGTCCATGGGAAAGAACAGATGGGGGATCAACCTGAAACAGCGCCCACCTTTGTCTTGATCACATGCAATTAGAAAAAAAAAAGAATGGTTATGGTGTAATAACTCTGATAGCGAAAGAAAAGTTACCCTCACAATTCTGTTAAAAGGATACAAAAGGTTGCTGAATGATAAATTACTAAGTAAACAAAACGTGCCATGATTTCCAGGCTATAAGTATGGTACTTTTTCTCATTCCTAAGGCTACAACTCTAGTAGTGGTCTATTTATGGATTTCTTCCACAACTGAAGATCAATGTTTGAAATTTCACAACTTTTCTTCATGGCTCTGGTATTTTACATTCAAATTGATTCCGTTTTATCACCATCTTCAAAACTGGCAACTGACAGAGATTTCCAGTTTGACAGTGTGCTTCATTGATGCTGATTTCCAAAGTTCTGCTGCAAAAATAGATTTTATTTCTCTGCAGAAGTCAGACTAAATCACTCCAGAGCTGCCCAGGCCTAAAAAAGTGGAAAATGCAGCATTCTTAATTTTAAGGGAAGCATTCCACATTTACACACAGCACTTGTATGGGATATCACAAGGGCAATTTCAACCACACTTACTTTGCACTTGACATGATGGTGGACAAGGAAAAAGGAAATCTTACTGGTCATCACGTAGTCTCAACATGACATACAAAAAAAAAATGAAAAAGGCTGACAATCAAACCAACAGATATTGTGATTGTCTTCAGCAATTTCTCTTCTGCTTTTCCTTCCTCTCTTCACTGAACTTAGTTATTTTTCAACGAAGGAAGTCTACAGACTTAAGATCTATCCTGATTCACTTCTGTTTACACTGCTGTTAAATCCATGAATAGCTTTTTCAAAATCTTTATTTTGTTCTTCTGGCATAGTATTTCCTCACAAAGTGCAGCAGCATAGCACTGTGAATGAAATCCTAGCATGCTCTGCCAAAAGTGTAGCACATGGTAGCTCTGCACCTCAATAACTTTGTCACTTGCTATATTCCAAACTAATTTGGTGTTTCTGTGATATTCTTGCCCATACTGATGCTGTCACCATTCAACAAAAACTTTGGTGTCCACTATCAATAAAGGCTGGGTTCTTTTCCTTGCAGCCCGTTGAGTGAGTGAGGTAGTGTGTTTATTGTAAAGCGCTTAGAGCTTGGTCTGTGACCGAGGATAGGCGCTATATAAATACCCAATATAATAATAAATAATGAAAATAATCCCCTCAAACTCCATGATGTAAACACACCTTGTGCTTCTCATTCCTTGGAATAAACAGGCTTCGATTATACTGTGTCGCTGCTTTCTTTCATCATGATTTTCTGCATAGTTAGTAAACCAGCTGTGGCCAATGCATTGGTTTTTTTCCCCTTAAATCTTGTTAAAAAGCTATGCTGGTGCAGCTTACATACCTGTTTGGTTTAAAGCTGTAAACTACAGTCCATCTCAGACCTGCTCAAACCTACACCCACACAATTCCCTCTGATTCACTGACGTCAGCACTGTTCAGACTCAGACTCAGCCTCAGTGGACAAAGGTCAGGGTTGACACCCTGGTAGAGAGGGAAATACCATGTATGGCAGGTCACTGACCTATTGAGAGCAGAAGAAGCAGCCTGACGAACACGACCATCATCATCACCCAACAGAGGCAGGATCACTTTCTCCAAATAATGCTGCTGTAGATGCATTTTCTGAAACACACAAACCGCTGGTATTTTAAATGACTAGCACTACACTATCTAATTTTAACAAAATATCTGCTGATTAAAAGATGTAATGTGCTAAAGCACCATAGGGATTGCATATAGACATGTCTATCACAGACCTGGCTTGTCATAAGGAAAGTGTATAGCTGACCACCAGTCTGCTATCAGCCAGCTGTGGGAGCAGGCCAGGTTTATGGAGATGGATTTGTTGACAAGAGATAATAACACACAGAGAGTGACAGAAAGATGCTTCAGACACGTTTAAAAAAAAAAGGCCTATGTAGCCTTTATGTCAAGGGGGTACACATGAATATTTGCAGCGCCGAAAAAAGAAAGTTTATGATGCAAAGAAGTATAAAATTGCAACGGATTACGTAAATGTTAATGATGAAGCTCTAAGCCATGTATAAGAAAAAGAAAATAATGATGTGCATTTTCGTCGCTCAAAATGATATGTCATTTTTGTTTTTTTCAAAGTCACAACATGATCATAGATACAAGTGCCTCACCCAGGCACATATATTCACTGTTATAAATCTTTCCTGCACTGTCACATCTATCATCACCGTCCCGCCTCATCATTACTTATACTAGTGCAGAAAACAAAAGGTTTCTTATAAGGTCATCAAGCTTGCAGAATACATAAAAACAAACAACTCAAACATTAGAAGTTCTTACCGAGCATTTCTTTTTCCTAACATTAGATGCCTCTGCAACATACTTAGCCAGTAGAGTTATTATCATAATTATTATTGTCAGAGGACACAAAACTATATAGGTTATGATTTTCTCTCGCAGTAATATTGAAAAGTTGAGACTTCTGTCTGATACCGTTATAAGCTGCACAATAGAATATAAAGTGATCTTCATTTTCTCTCATACCATCTGTACAAAAAAAACCCAAAAAATGAACAGAGAAGAAACACATATCGTCTACAGTGCCTTCAGGATTAAACCATCTTTTGTTTGCATTTTGACCAAGTGTCCTACTTCTAAATGTAGCAAGCATATCCCTGTGCCAATTATTGGTAAGAGACACAGAGAAAGAGAGAGAGAGAGAGAGAGAGAGAGAGAGAGAGAGAGAGGAGAGAGAGAGAGAGAGAGAGAGAATGAGAGAGAGAGAGAGAGAGAGAGAGAGAGAGAGAGAGAGAGAAGCGAGAGAGGAAGAATGAGACAGACAGACAGACAGATGACCAGGAATGGAGAGGCAAAGGGCGTCACTGACCCCCTGGAAGTGGTGCTCTCTCTGCTGGATGTCCTCACTGATGGACTCCAGGTAGCTGATCTTCTTAAGTTCAGCGAGCCCAGAATGTCCAGCAACTCCACCTGAAAACACCACACATCACACCCTGAGTTGGCCGCTTACCTGACAACACAACACACACCCTGTGTTGGCCCATCCACAGGTACAACACAACACACACATCTGTGCTGACCGTTTACATGACAGCTTTACCACACAAACCTATGTCGGCCATCACCTGACCATATACCCCTAGAGTCTCACACTTTCCACTGCTCTTCCAGAGCTTTGCATTTAACAGCACTCTGACCCATGCTCATGATGTCACGTTTCTTTTGAAACATTCTGCAGCTTGCTCCCGTTTTTGAGCCATCTGTGAAAGGAGCCAACCAGTCTTTGTGGTCTTTTATAGCACATTATTGATAAAAAAAAAACACAATCATCTTTCTCAATCTTTGCCAACCATAAGGCGTTTACAACAATTTCAGGTAAAATACAAATTTCATAAAATGAAACATGTGCGTGATGGGAAATAAAGAAGATGCAAGCAGCACAATGTCGTCTGCTATCACATTTTGGCGGTGATCAAGAAGAGTAAGCACTTCTTTTTCTTTTTCCACCTCTCTCCCTCTCAATCTTGTAGGAGAACACGCTTTAAAAAAAAAAAAAAATTCATCATGACAGCTTGGGAAAAATCCAAGGCCTTTACAGGAGTTTTTTTGGCTGGTACCATTTTTCAAGCACATGGCACATCCACTTTCCTGGGCTTTTAAAGGTTTCCCAAACCTGTTAAAAACCTTAACATACCATACATCTTCTGATATAAGCACACACACCTGTATTCATCACCCAATCAGCATCAATCTTTGAAGTCTTTAGGCTATTTAATGCAGAACTTTCAACCAAAAACAAAGTTTTCATGACGACATTCAACAAAATGCGCAACCATCATCACCAACCCACCTCAGCTATCTTCCCTAAAGACAGAACAACCTGACAACATCAACATTCTGCAAACATCGGAAATCGACCTGACCTTGACCAGCCAGTATGGATTGGCCTTGACCTTGATGAGGTCCAGGGGACTCGGGCCCTCGCCCATGCACTGTGGAGGAGGGGGGCAGACAACGGGAGGCACTGAGGGAGGGCCGGGGGGCCAAAAGGGGGAGATCACCGGGATGCCCACCAGGTTTTCAGCGGGTGCTGAATCGTCACCGGTTGGACAACCAGCAACACCAGGACACTGCCGGGGGGGTAAGGAATGGGTTCTTCAACCCCCCCCCTAACCACTTCCCCCATTTCTCTTTCATCCCTAAACCCAAAATTGATTTGTGTTACTTTTATGCTTTTACTAAGATTATGCTTGAAAGCGTAAAAACCCAAAATTTTTGAAATCCAATTTTCTAGGAAAAAACCCCCCCCGCAAAAAAAATTATGCCTACCCATAGCAAATTTTGCACAAAATCTTTTTGGGGGTGGGGGGGCTGTAAATTTCCCTTGTTCGTTTGGGCCCTTTGTTTGTAACTGCCCCCGTGGTCACTTCCCTCTTTGGGAAAAGGGAAACCATATCTATTCATGAGAACTGGCCTCCTTTTCACTGTACTGAAGTCTCTGGTCCTCTCCTTCCCGATACTGAAGTCTCGGTCCTCTCCTCCGATACCGAAGTCTCTGTCCCCATTCCCCAAGTCTTGGGTCCTCCCCCCCTTCCTGATACGGAAAGTCTCTGGTCCTCTTCCTTCACGATCCCGAAGTCTCGGGTCCTCTCTTCACTGATAGAAGTCTCTGGCCCTTCTTACTGATACGAAGTCTCTGGCCTCTTTTTTTTTTTTTCGGGGGGGCTCTTTTCTTCATTTTTTGGTTTTTTTTTTCACTGATACTAAAGTCTCTGGTCCCCCCTTTCACTGATACTAAAGTTTTGGGCCTCTCATTTTCAAGTTCTTTCCCCCTTTCACGAACTGGAGTCTCGGGGTCCTCTCTTCACGAACTGAGTCTCTGGCCTCCATTCACTGATATAAGTCCTGGCCTCTCTTCACCGTACTGAAGTCCGGCCCCCTTTCACCGAACTGAGTCTGGGGTCCTCTACCGGGGGGCGCGGGCACACTCGGCCATGCATTCTTTCGCTAAAAAGCTTTGCCTTTTGATTTCCGGTAGGCCCCCTAACCATTCAGCCCCGCACTGCCAGAACTGTGTTACACAGCTTTTTGGGTTTTTGGGGACCTTCGGACTGGTCCCAATATTTACTGTACGGGTTTTTGACTAAAATTTTCTGTAGGAATCAAAGGCGGAGTACTTGAGAGTGTGACAAAAGGGAAATTGGCTCTTCCTGGGACCATAATTAAGTTCGTGTTTAAAATTTTCGCAGAACTTTGTGACCGGAAAAACCTGTGGCCCCGCGCCCAGCGTCTTTGGGCCCGGCCCGGTACAACCCCAAACAAAGACTGAAACCCCCTACGGCAAGGGGCTAAGGGTTTTGAAAAAAACTTGGAATGAAAAGTAGTTGCATTTGTAAAGGGGGGGCCGTTTTTTACACCATTGATATATACAATTTTTTCATTGTTGCACTTTTAATATTACTAGGTTGCATGTAACAACGTAGGCCAAAAAAAAAGGGAAACGTAGAGATACATATCACTAAAACAAAAATACTAGTAACAGAAATGGAAGTGGGCCCAAAACATATAAGTAAATAATTTTATTTTAAAAAATACTTCTTTTTCCAATCACTCCTATTTTCCTAGGGAAAAATTCAAATTAAAGTGTTTTTTGGGTTTACCATTAGGGTGTTTTGTGGTGTGTGTGTGTGTGTGTGTTGGTGTTGTGGTGTGGGTGTGTGGGGTGTGTGTGGTTTTTGTGTGTGGTGTGTGGGGCGTTGCGTGCGGCGTGCTGCGTGCTGTTGTGCGTGGGGCGTGCGTGCGTGCTGCGTGGTGTGTGTTGGAGAAAGAGAAAGAGAAGGGGAAGAGAGAGAGGGGGGGGGGGATGGCCGAAGGTTTAGGGAAACAAAACGGCACTCTCCATGAACTTTTTGAACTTTAAAAAGGTCTTGTGTAGATGTGGGGGAAAAGGTCAAGGTCAAAGAAAGATAAAAACAAATCAGTAGAAATTTTGGGTGGGGGTTCTGAAATAAATAACTTCAATGTGAATGTTCTGGAAGATGGGGGGGGGAAGTACATTCAAAAAATTTTTGTGTTTTGTCAAAAACTTTGAAAAATTGACAAACCGCAAAACCAAACTTCGCAAAGAGCTGCATTGGAGAATTTTAAAAAAGCCTCAAAAAAAGGCCCCCTTTTTTGACCCATTTATCTGTCTCATTTTGGCGATGCACTACTTTAAAACGCAGGTAAAGGGGAGCCCAAAAAAAAAAAGAAACCCGCCCAAAACAATTCCCAACCACAAAACAAAAAAGTCCCAAATAAAAACCTTGATCTTGATAGTTATTTCTTTTCTGTTCTTGAACCACATAAACCCCCGGCAAAAGCCCCTAGAACTGTATCGTGCGATTCCCCAGTGCATCAATGACTTTACTCCATCAAAAAACAAGTTTTCCTTTTTGTCACATCTGATGCCACTAAACTCCCCCCAAAGTTTTCAAAGGCGCACAGTGCAGCCTTTTCCAACTGGCAGACAAAGCATTGTCCCTTTCAAAAAAAATCCTCAGGCTTTATCAGCTAAAGGCACCACTGACAAACCAGAAGAACTTATTTCACAAACTTGCCCGCTTTAAGCCTCACACCCAGGATAAAATGACTGTCAATCCCAAAAAACGGGGACAGCCGATTGTGCTAAAAAAAAATTACAAAACCCGGAAAGCATAAAGGAGCTCAAACACCACTAGGAAGAAGCGAGCAAAGAAAGAACAAATTTTCTTTTGAAGTTCGGAGAATGAACAAATGCGGCCAACAGAGGGGCACAGAACTAAACGGCAAGCAAAGCCCAAACAGGGTTTTAAATAAAGCAAAATGTGGTCAATTTCTGAAAACTGCAAAAAAAGGGCCCTTGCCCTTCGGCGGCACTTGGCCTCATTTGACAAGTACGACGCACAAACAGTTCTATAGGAGGTGGGGGTACAGTTTGCCAGTGAACAGAAGAAAGGAAAGAACAAGTCAAAGCACAGGGCGAAGTAGAAGGCCCGATGAGAAGTGGGGAGGTCGGGAATGAGAGGGATGGATTAGGAACGGTTCCAAAACCTTCTGCAGCTTTAAAGGTGTCCAGCATTTGTCCCCAAAACTCGGAGCTTAGACAATCAAGGGGGATTAACAGGCTGAGAAGTATTCCAGAGAACAAATCTGGATCAAAATTGGCGGTGACCAGGGAGGCGGATCTTTTTAAAAGATGCTCAAATAGAAACCTGGTAAACCCAATTAAAAGCAAAAACAGCTTTAAAGACCAGCGAATGAAAGGGACACCCCGAAAACCAAAGAAGACTGTTGGACCCTTACAAAGACAAAAAAGACCTTAAAGCATGGAAGGAGAGGCAAACAAACTCGCCTTTTTCTCTTTGGAGACAATGATTTTTTTAACTAAAATGTATGGCTTCGGTGCACAGGGATCCCCCGTGTTACTGACAAAACGAAGACACAGATGCAGCTGCCCCCGGAGAACAATGAAGGGAAAAACCCACAAGAGAAGGGTCAAGATCAAAGAACTACAAATATAAGCGTGCAGGAAAAATAAAATCAAAAGCCAAACTTTTCAAAAAATGCACAGAAAACCAGTTTTAGACAAGAATTTTTAAGCAGGGACACCTCCCCAAACCTTTAATCTTGCGGGTGTTTTCCAAAAAAAAACCATGACCTCTGAAATGAGTGCCCTGCTCTTGAGAACGGGTGGCAAGCATTATGTTCACTTTTACATCCCTTGACAATTTTGAGTATTTCTCTACGTTTCACAGCATGAAAAAACAAGACCGGAAAGAAAAAAAACGCTGAACAACTCCTGCCCAAAGGGCCCGAATAAAACTCAAAGGAAATTTAAGAAAGCATAAAAGAAAACCCAAGGAAAAGTGGGAAAAAGAAAACTACAGCCACCATTGCTATTTTCCGTTCTGGGCCAATACGCAAATCAGAAAAAGGGTTTTCGGGCAAACAAGATCTTCCCACAGGCTTTTCATTCCCGGCCTTTTTTGGGAACCCTTGCAACAAGTACGAAAAACCGGGTGTAAAAAAAATCTTCAAATGTTGCAGAAAGCAGGGGAACCCAAAGCGGGCCCCTACAAATACACCAGAACATTTGTGCAAGTTTTACTGAGCTGAAAGCCCCCTTCTCTGATTTTCACGGGCAAAACGCATCAAAGAGCCATCTGTGTGTGAATTGAAGATATTGAAAAAATCCCTTTAAACGGTACATGGCCTTTTTCGAGAAAAGTTTCCAAAACTGCCCATTTCCCAAAAAAACATCTGTTGGAACTCACTGTGTTCCCGATCGACAGGGGACAGGGGTGGCACTGCGGGAGAGCAAGGAGGGGAGGGGAAAACCCCCCAAAAAATGCACTGTTGGAAATCTGGGGCTTGAAAAACAAAAACACAGCCAAAGCCTGCTCACGGCTTGACCTGGTGGCACCACAGTTTCCAGGACTGTACGCCCCCCCGTGAGAAAAAACCAGCACGATTACGGGGGAAAATTTTTTAATTGTCAGTTTGTACATTCTTTCCCCAAGCATCTTTTTATTTGCACTGGGAACAAAATTTAAAATAATGTTTCCCGGGAGACTTTTTCAGACATCCATTTTAGAGCGAGAGAGGCGGTATAAAATTCATATTAAAGATTTGTTGAAATGAAAAAGCAACAAAGTACATCCAAATTGACACAAATAATTTTGGGACAAAAACTCCAAAGAAAGTAAAGCATTAAAGTTACTTTCAAGTTGACAAAAGTTCACTGATACAATTTTAATTGCTTTTGAAGGGTGATAAATAGCTATAAAATTTACCTTTGTTTCCAAGATTATGCTTATTGATAAAAATTGGGTTTTAAAAATTATTACATAAGTGAAGGGAATACGAACATCAACTATATTTTTTTTAGATTTTTTTTTTCAAACGGGGAAAGTGTACTTCATGTTAAAGTGTGGGGGGGGGGATGGGGTGGGGGTGGGGCGGTTGGAGAGGAGAGGGACAACAGCAAAAGCCCTGTCGTGTCACACTACTGAAAAACAAGCCCTGATCTAAGTGTGGAACCCCCCGGGCTGTGCCAACAAGACAGTTTTTGTTGTGTTAAAGTGATGTGAACATTATGTGAGGAAAAAGGTATGCACACAAACCCCCTTTTCCTACAAGGGTCGTGAGTAACTGTGTTTTGGGGTGTGCGGCGTGCGTGCGTGCGTCGTGCGTGCGTGGGGTGGGTTTTTTGGTGGTTGTGTTGTGTGGGTTGTGGTGTTTGGGGTGTTTGAGTCAGTGGTTTGGTGTGTGTGTTGTTTGTGTGTGTGTTGGGGGTGTGGTGTGGTGGGATGTTTTTGTTCTGTTAAATCGCAGACGCAGTTTTATCAGCTTCTTCCCTTCCTCTCTCCTCTCTCTCTTCCCCTCTCTCTCTTCCCTTCCCCCCCCCCTCTCCTCTCTGTCTCTCTCCCCTCCCCCCCCCCCCTTCCCCCACCCCCCTCATCTCGTAGCCGTGTGCCCTGTAATGTTGTGTGTGTGGTGTGGTGTGTGTGTTGTGGTTGGGTGTGGGGTGGTTGTGGATATCGTTTTGTTCTGTGAAGTCTGCAGCAGTCATTTTTAGTTTTAGTTTTCTCTCTCCTCCCCTCTCTCTCTCTCCCCCCCTCCTCTCTCTCTCTCTCTCTCCTCTCTCTCTCTTTTCCCCCCCCCCCCCCTCTCTCTCTGTCCCCCTCCCTCTCCCTCCCTCCCTTCCCCCACCCACCTCACTGTATGCCGTGGCCGTGTATATTTTTGTGTGTTGTGTGTGTTTGTGTGTGTGGTGTGTGTGTGTGTGTGTGTGTGTGTGGGGGGTGATATCTGTTTTGTTCTGTGAAGTCGCAGCACGTCGTTTTTAGGTTTTTTTTCTCTCTCCTCTTCTCTCTCCCCCCTCACCTCCTTCCCCCTTCTCTCTCTCTTCCCTCTCTCTCTCTCTCTCTCAGACTCGTAGCCGTTGCCCTGTAAGAATTTTTTTGGGGGGTGGGGTGTGTGTGTGTGTGTGTGTTGTGTGTGGTGTGTGTAGAGAGAGAGAGAGAGGAAAAGGGGTTGGTGTGGTGTGGGAGAGAGAAGAGAGAAGAGAGAGAGGAGAAGTGTGTGTGGGTTGTGTGAGAGAGAGAGAGAAGAGAGGAGAGAAGGAGAAAAAAAGAGGAGAGAGAGAAAAGGAGAGAGAGAAGAGAGAGAGAGAGATTGTTTCGTTATAGTGCAAGCCATTGTCATGTGAAACTTTTCTCCTCTGATCATGCTTTTATTTTTATTTTTTATACATGTACAAACTATCTGTGCATGTCAAGTTTCATATATGTATTAAATCATTCCCCCCCCACCCACTCTCCTCCCTCTCTCTCCCCTCTTCCCGCATGTTTTTTGATTTTTTGTGTAAAAGGACCCTGCATGCTGTTTCTTTTTGTATGATTCTCAAACTCATCCTCCCCACCCCCCAATCTCCCCCTCTCTCTCCTCTATTTAACCTCTCTCTCCCCCTCACCCTCTCCCCCCCTCCCCTCTCCTTCCCTCTCTCCCCTCCCCTCTTCTCCCCCCCTTTTTTGGGGGGCCCTTACCGTCTTCTTTTTTCCCTTTTATTTTTTGGTTTCCCCCAGTGTTGTTTAGGAAACCTTCCTCCCTCCATCCTTTTTCCCCTCCTCTCTCTCTCTCCTCCCCCCTTTTTCCCCCTTCTCTCTCTTTCTCTCTCACAGCACCCCAGCCCCCAACACAACACACCCCCCCGCCCCCACACAAACCCAATCCCCCCCCCCCCACAACACCAACAACACCCCCCCCACGACTTTGGGTTTTGCAGTTTTTCCAACCTTCTTGTTTTTTTTTTTTTTTCCTTTCACTGTTTCTCCTCCCTCTTAATTTTTCATTGGGGGGTTAAAGTTTAGTTTTCTTTTTTCTATTTTGTGATCCGGCAGGTTTTTGCATGCTTCCATTTTTTTTTTGGGGGTTTTTTTCCTTCTCCCCCGTCCCCACTCCCTTCTTCTTTTGAAGAAACGGAAAAAAACCCCCAAAAACGCCACAGGGGGTTTTACCCCAAAAAATCCCGCGGCCGGGGCACCCCCCCTTGGACCTTTTTGAAAAGGGCAGTTTTTTCCCACAAACCGCGTTTTAGTTGTTTTTTTCCATTTCAGTCAAAGTTCCCCACTAACCCCCTCTAGGGGTTTCAGATAAAAGCGCTAGTAACGTAAAGGCCGGGTTTTGGGGGCGGGCCATTTGTTTTTTTGTTTTCCCCCTCCCCACGATTTTGAAGAATTTGATCAAGCGACTTAATGCAGCAGTCAGAAACTGCCGTGCTCTTCACTGATACTGAAGTTCTGGTCCTCTCATTCACTGATACTGAAGTCTCTGGTCCTCTCATTAAAGTCTCTGGTCCTCTCCTTCACTGATACTGAATTTCTCGGGTTCCTCTCTTTTCACTGATACTGAAGTCTCTGGCCCTTTCTCATTCACTGATACTGAAGTCTCTGGTCCTCTCTCACTGTACTGAAGTTGAAGTGGCACAAGCCCCCTGTTTAGCCTAATCGGCTTTCTGAGCCATTATTATGAAGCATTGTATGGGCTCCACAGACATGGTCTATGGCACTATCGCCCTGTGTCCGAATACCTCTGGGTCGACAAATGTGGACTGTCTACTTCCATTATCTGGCGAGTCGTGAAGATGGAAAACCCGAAGTTGAAGTCGCCCGCCCTTCCCCCAGGACAGCGTGGATGAGAGACCCCCCAGCCAGGGCCGTCAGGCCCCCTTTTGTTGGTGATCGGGATGGATGGCGTACAGCAACCCCCATCACTCAGGTCCGGCCTGAAACATACACCCTCCTGAACACCACTACCATCACACGCAAGGAGACCACAAAAACACCACACATACACACACACACAACACAAAACAGCTTTCTGCGTGGAAGCAGTTTACCCAGTACAGAGAGAGAGAAAGAGGCTGGGGCAGTCTTATGCCCTTAAAAAAAATTTAACACAAACTAAAAGAGCTAACTTTTTGAACAATTTTCTTTTACGTCAGCCAATTTCGAGTATTCATTAGGAACCAAATCTGATGCATCAACACTGGCCATGACAGCAGATAGGTAAGGGTAACCCATTTGTTAAATAAAACATAGGTCTGTCTGCCATATTTATTGCACTGATGTGGAAAGACTGGTTGAAAAAAACTGATATTAAGACAAAGGAATAATTGCATATTTGATACAAAAATCATAAATATTATTTTGTTACAAGTTCATATTCCCATATTTAGCTTCAACCTTTAGCAGACAAGAAAAAAAAGGAAGTTAAATACAAATTTTTCCCACATTGTTGATTTAGTCTGACTCAACCTAAATTGCAGATTTCAAACCCACACTGTTGAATTTAGTCTGAACTCAACCTAAATGCAGTTTGGCGTCATTACTGTACCATGTCAGACAATAGCATTCACGGCAGTTAGTCAGCTCTGCCAGGCCGAAGTTTTGTGTGGCTTTTGCAGATTTAAAACATCACGTGATGCCCAACCGCTTCCGCCGTAAAGGGGAAACAGTGTCAACCTCCGCTCATTCTTCTCAGCTGTCGTCCAAGCAGATAAGTCTTGTGCTTGTTCGCCTTCTCTTTGCCGTTGTGTTAAGATGCTTTTTTTTTTTT